>JAESVK010001086.1:65516-99326 GCA_017140935.1 Hamamelis virginiana
AAGTGAGATTTACTTATGTTTGATAAATTTATATGCTTGTATGTAAATCATATGTCTCTATGCTTGTTCGATTCTTGGTTAGGATATTCGATGATGGAATCATCAATTTTAAAAAGTTTTATTTTGTCTTCCGCTGCGATTCCATGTTTTCGAACGATTCCTTTCAAGATGATGGTCCCTGCCAGCCTAATTCTAAAATTCATGCAAGACCTATCGATAGGTGGCATGTGCTATCGATAGATGTGAGCCTCTGACCTGCTAATCTCGGATTCAAAAATATCACCTATCGATAGGCACACCATCGCTATCGATATATGACATGCTCTGTTCCAAGGCGATTGGCATCATTTGAGTTCTCTATCGATAGGAGTTCATCATCTATCGATAGGTGTTCTTGCTGACCAAGGCGATTTGCACCATTCGAGTTTTCTATCGATAGATGCATGACCGCTATCGATAGAGAACTCCCAGATTCGACTATTCTGAGACATTTTCTTGTAAATATTAAGTAATTGAGGGGTATAATTGTCATTTCACCCTCTAGGGTTTATAGGAACTATAAATAGCAACTTTTTAGGGGAGATTCTATTCCCTTTTTAGCAGCCTTTCCTTTTTTAGTACAGTCTAGATTCTACACATTTTCCTAGGCATTTTCTTGGGAACCAAACACTCCAATTCTACTCCAAAAGCCTTGCAATCACACTATGTGGTGGAGGAGCGTTCGACGATCGCCGATCTACTACATGGCCGGCTAGGTCTCTTAGCTATGGGGCTTGGAGAAGGTTTTGGGTGAGGTTTAATTTGTTACTGTTTGTAATTAATGTTAGTAACTTCAGGATAGATTTGTATTCGTGGATCATTGTTTATAAAATCGTTTTTATCTTAATTGTATGAGTCTTCTGTGATTACTTCTACAATCGAATGCAAATAGTATTCTTATTAATGGATGGTTGAGTAGATAACGATTTAATCGCTAGCATAGGTGCATCCTCAATGAGTTTTGATAATTTATGGCTTTTGATTAATCATTAAATATTTAATCATCCATATCTTTTAGGTTAACCAAATCTTGTAGTTTAGGTTTTCCCATTATCCCGTAGTTAAATAGCATTCTCTATTATAAACAGTACACCCTCACCCTAATCAGATCCAACCCCATTGTCATTCTCCACATTTTGATTTTCCCTAATTTTAATTACTGTATTTGCATTTGTTAGCTTTTAATGGAATCAACCAATCAATCAAATCAACTTTGAATTTCACTAGTTTAGAACTTTTTAAGACTCTTATTGAATTCACCATCGTTCTCTGTGGACGACCTGCACTCGCCCTAACTAAACGAATTGAGGTTAACTTCTGTTGAGTGTGGTTTTATAAATTACTAAATTTGGACGAGCGGCGAGTAATTAACCTCCCTTACCGTAGCGCGGCCACCCACCTCGCCCTAATTAAAGGTCTCCTAATTAAGTTTGGGCTTTATCAAAATCTTATCACAACAATGCTATTTATCTAATCAACCACAAAATATGAATAATATTATATAATAATAATAATAGATAGTACAAAAGTATACACTATCCTAAGGACCTTAGGAGACTTGTAGTCAACCTAAGATTGGACTTGTGCCCTATTGACTGCCTACGTACTTTACCAATTTCTTGATAAAGATCAAAGTCCAAGTAGTTCGATTACCTAGGACTCTCCTATTGTAATGAACCACATAATCGAAAAAAATTCTATCTTATCTAGGACTCTTACTTCGAGAGTTTGAATTTGATCAAAACACTTTTTCATGAAGGATGGAATTTCATTCCATTTTAAATACTTTCAAATGACTTTTAGAATCCTTCTCGAAGTAGATTCTTAAGTAAGATATAACTCTTTTTTTTATTGTAATTCTTACAACAAAGAAGAGTCCTAAGTGGGGTCAAGTAACCCCCCTAATCCTAGGATCTCTAACTAGTCCTAGGTTAATCTAAACACCTAATATACTAACATTATGCATGCTGGAATTTCTGGAAAATACATAAAAAAATGCACTAAAGAATGTAAACAATGCATGAGGAATGTCCTAAATGCAATCTAAGTCATCTATGTGAACCTAGGCATGTTTCTATGTTAGTTTGATCCTAAAAATGACTTTTAATCCACTTTTAAGGTTACTTTAAACCTTGGACAGATTTATATGTAACCAAAAAATGGATTTAAAACCCAAAAATAAAATAAATAAAAAAGGTGTAAATGTCCTAATATGCAACCTAATATGATATATCAAAATAATCATGCATCATGTTTGAAAACACCAAGTTTAAACATAAGGGAAGGGACTTACCTTAGTTTGTTCCCTCGAACACATTTCATATGATATTTCAAACATTAAACATAAATATAAATGATACAAACAAACCTAAACATATTCCTATTGACCTATACTAGTTTAACATAATCAAAACAAACTAACTATACCATAATGCAGAAAATTTACATGCTAACCTATATGCAACTAATCCTAACCTTTGAACACCCAACTTAGGTGCACATCCCTAACATGGCATAAAAGAAGAATAAAAAAGAAGAAGAAGAAGAATGCAAAAACTTAAAAGAAACTTCACAATTCTACTAACCTTTTTTGCTTCCTTCCCTCTTGCTCCAAGCCTTTTCTTCAAACTCCAAGGACTCCAAGGACTTCAAAGATGCAACTAAAGTTTCTTAAGGGGTTGGTGTAATGCCTTGAGGCTTTACTCTACCAATTTGGCTCTTTAAATGTCTTATGTGTTGTGTTGAAACTGATTTCAGGGCTCTCTATTTATAGGGAAGCCTGAAATTGATCAACGGCTGAGTTTAAATCTCTTAGGAATGATCCAAGGGCTCTAAACCAGCCTTCCAAGGTCTTCAAACTCATCCCAAAGTCCCCATGGCCGAGCTAGACACATGGCAAGGCTTAGAAGAGTCCCGGGCAGGAGAAAGACTGAAATTTAGCAGCTGTAGGCATGAAACAAGGATGACCATCCTCCTTGGGACGGTTGGCCATCCCTTGGTGGAAGGTCATCGATTTTTTAACCCAATTTTGCCCTATGTGGGCCTATCTCAGCCCGTTTCGACCCGGTTTCGGCTTTTTTCGGTTTTTCGGGCCCGTTTTAAGTTCAAATTCGATGATTCAAGTGCCGAAACGATTGCAATTCGATTCTCCATGTTTTAAGAAGTGTTGGAAGTGAAAATGAATTGACTAAAGTCAAATTTTTAGGGAAAAGTTGACCGATTAGCTGTTTAGGGCCTACCGGGCCCAAATTAAGGTTTTGAAATCTGCTAACCAATCGCGATTCAAGCACTGAAACGATCGTGATTCGATTCTCCATGTTTTAAGAAGTGTTTGAAGTGAAAATGCATTGACTAAAGTCAAATTTTTAGGGCAAAGTTGACCGATTAGCTGTTTAGGGCCTGTCGGGCCCAAATTAGGGTTTTGAAATCTGCTAACCAATCGCTCTTGAAATCATTTCTTCTTCTCGAAACAAGTTTTTAAACATTTTAAGAAAGTGTTTTGAAGCCTTTAAAGGCTTTGGTTTGATAAAAAGATCGAATCTCGGTCACTTCCGGTCGAAACCCTAATCTGAGCTTGAAATGGTCTTTTGAGCCTCAAGAGCCAAACATGAGCCAGAAGGCTCAACAGACCTTGCCACTGATCAACTTAGCTATCAAACACACCTTAAATATCTATGCCAAATCCTCGAGACCATTCGAGACAAGATCAACAGTCATTTAGAGCTTTTGTGATACCGTTGGACAGTACTGCCCTTTAAGTCACAAAAGGCCTTATTTTCAAGCTAGGCTCAGAATGCCATGAAATTTTACAGGGATGTTCCTAAACTCTCTAAAAAATAAATGCAAAAAGAACCGACTCAATCTGACCTAAAAACCTACATGCGATAATGACTTCTATCTAACAACTCATAAGGGTAAAACTGGCAACTTAGGGTTTTAACACCCTATTTCACCTCTAATCACAGGCAACCATTAATGACCATACTCATGGTCAAAAATGGATGTCTACAGATATATATTTCTCTTATCATTTATTCATGGACCTTATCATGTATATTTAAATACAAGACAAGTGATACCTTCTTATTGTTATAATATGAAATTGATATGCCCTTTAGGATTGGTTTTAGGGAATATCAACATTTGGAGGTGTGGAGCTTACCTGCATCGATGACGAGGCGACTTCCAGCGATCTCCAGCAACCCTTCCTTCCTTTCCCTTCCTCGCGCTCTCTTTTTCTCCCTCTCCCTGGCCGAATGAGTGAATATGGGGAGAATAGGGTCGCTTTTCAAGTATTTATATACATGGGACACAAATGGAATTTTTCTAAAAGTGAGATTCAAAATGAGAATTATCTTTGTGAACAAACCCTGACATCTCTTTCATCAATGTGAGAGTGATGATTCCTTCTTGCACACTTATTTACCTTTATACATAATCCACTAGAGCTAATGAGTACCGATTACATTCTGATGGTTAAAGATGTACAAGATACTATCAAATTATAATAACTTATGCACAAGATAACTATGGTGCCTCAGGTCTAAGGATTACCATTCGATGGACGTAACAAAAGAATATTCCTTGGACTTAAACTCCATTAGAATATTCTTATTAGATCATGTTCAGTGTACATGTTCTCTAACATGCACCCACAGATTAACCATAGTGTCGCTACACATATAGGAAAGACTACTTATCCTCCCATTGGAGCTAGTTTAAATATGTGTTACTCTTAGTGGTTTATAAATGTCCACTTTAATAAACCTATGAGTAGGAACTCTTTAGAATAAATGTATATGAGAAATATAAGTCTCTCTATCTCAACAACTTGAGATATATATTTCTCTTATCATTTATTCATGGACCTTATCATGTATATTTAAATACAAGACAAGTGATACCTTCTTATTATTATAATATGAAATTGATATGCCCTTTAGGATTGGTTTTAGGGCATATCTCCAACATTCGGAGGTGTGGAGTTTACCTGCATCAACGACAAGGCGACTTCCGGCGATCTCCAGCAATCCTTCCTTCATTTCCCTTCCTCACTCTCTTTTTCTCCCTCTCCCTGGACGAATGAGTGAATATGGGGAGAATAGGGTCGTTTTTCAAGTATTTATATACATGGGACACAAATGGAATTTTTCTAAAAGTTTTTTTTTTCCATAAAAATGCAATAAAATAGTGGTATAAAAATACAGGTTATTACATGAACACCGGTGTAGTGTTTCCCTACAAGGCTCCTATGAACAAGTCAGTTTACAAGGTAAGTAGAGAGAAAAATATACCTTAGTGATGGGGAAAATAACATACTTGCTAAAAGAAGGGAAGAGGGCTTTTATAGGTCGGCCAAGGAGTTGGCCGCATTGAGGGTGCTAATCTCATCAATGGTTTATGTGTGTTTCCTCTAATCTCATTAATGCTTGACGTGTATTGTTTGGGCGGCCAATTAATGATCCCCTTTACTTGGTAATCACGCCATGCTTCACTTTCCAGAGATTATTTGTCAGGGCTATATCGTAATCATTCCATATGTACAACAGATCTAGATCCATCTTCATGAAGTGATGTTGACCGATCGGGTGGCATCTAGCAGGTCTGTTAAAACCCAATGGCTCGGGTGATCTTGCCCTGACCCGACACGTTTCAACACTCGAACCCCTGCGGATTTTACTCTCTTCAAATACAAAAAAAATATAATTATTTTTGAACAGGTTATTACGATCTTAATAATAACTTGATTATGTGATGTTTCTTAGAGCATCTCCAAAATAGGGGTGCCATTTAAACTGCCAAAGCCAAATTGTTGCATTGGCACCCAGAAAAACAGCGCCAATGGTGTGCCATTGGGGATGCAAAATTTTGGCTTTGGCAGCCTAATCTACCAAATTTGGAACCTAAAATGGCAGCTACCATTTGAGCCACATCACCTTTCCCACCACTCCCAACTGACCCCAACTTCCAAAATGACAAAATGCCATAAAAATTATGTTTGGCAGCCAAGAAAATGCCAAAAAAAAAAAATGAGGTTCTAATAAATGAAAGATAAGAAAAATCTTAACATCAACAAACAACAAGCCAACAAATATATCAACTTTCACAAAAAAAAAATAATAATAATAATAAGAAAAAAAGAAAAGCATAAAGAAGTGGAGAAAATGAGTAAGCCGAGAGAGCATCCATGGATGAAAAAACAATACTCACTAGCAGGTCTACAGAAATCGACCGATCACCAATGTTTGAGACATCATGCGATCCATGGTGAAACGATGAGTACTCCCTCCTTGCATAAGTCCTTCACCAAAAATCCCAAATCTAGGATCCAAAAATCCCCTAATCAAACCAAAAATCTCCCAAATATTCATATTCTATGAGATGAGAGTGGGATTATGTAACGCCCCAACCTAACATCCGTACCGACCCTTCCGGATGGGTCGACACGTGTCAAGATGGAGGTACAACCTGACCTGCTCATTCATATTTCCACACGAGATACAAAGAAGTACATATGACGAAATGAAATGTCATGATCAAATCTATCCCAAATCGTTATACATAATTATATAAATGGGAAACCAAATAATAATGCCAACATCCCTGGAAACTAGGTTGTGACACAGTCAATAAATAATACAAATAATCATAATGCCGAAATACATATATCTTTTACTATAAATATATAATCTAATGCAGAGTCCAAAGTCCCAAGCTAACGGGGTCGAGCTAAGCCACACATCCAAATCCGTATTAACCTGTCATCTGCTACATAAAAAGTAGGAGTGAGCTGAAAGGATGTGATACAAGAATCGCAGCAGAAGAAATACATCGTATAAAACTTTTATAAAATGATTCTCAATCACAACCATACCAAGATTCAAAAACAAACATAGAATCATGAATATATATATATATATAAGTACATGAATTAAACATATTTAAAACATACTTACTTGATCATTGACTTTGATGTAACTTCGATCGAATCCGAGCTCCAAAAGTATGGAAGCCTCCAATACTAGTCCACACGAACACAAAACTCCTCGAATCCCTTGTATCTTCACAACCCTTGAAAAGATCACAAGCTAGAGAGGGAAGAGTGGAGAAGACGGCTAGGAGAGAGAGGCTCACCATGGAGTGTCTAGCCCTAATGCTTGTAGCATCATATTTATAGTCCTCTTCTCTTTTAATGATGTTTGGTTACAAGTGCTAGCTTGACCAAATACCATATAAAATAACAATATCCTAGTTATGTATATCCTTGACCTCTTTCTTATTAACATTTAATGATAAGAGTCATACATATATAAACTAGAATATTCCCCTCCCAATAATTCAAGAAGATCACTTATGTTCTCATGTGTGTGACCCATTGGGTTCACCCCAACCTAGTAGTGGCTCGGGACATCTCATGTTCCCTAAAATAGAAAGTTTTTATTTTTGGTTCAATTGGAACGATTCCAATTTTGCCCTCAATGATAACACTTATCATTAGGCCTACACTAGTCATGAGTGACATCTAGCAACATATCATGACGTACCCTAGGTTTGGGTGAATAGTAGAACTATGCGAACCCTTTATGTTACTTAATCCTTCATCCCCTAATGTCACTGTTAAGATGATCGGGCATGGTTATTAAGTCAAACCCTATCTTAACAACTTGTTATATATTCTACAAAGTATAATCTCAATAAGGTGAATCTGGTGAAACTCTTTCACAATTCACCTATCACTGTGGCCACAGATTTCACATTGAGAACTATCTTTGTGAACTAACCCTGACATTCTCTCTCATCAAAGATAAAAGTGATGATTCCTTCTTGCGCACTCATTTACCTTTATACATAACTCTACTAGAGCCAATGAGTACCGATTACACCCTTATGGTTAAGGATATACGAGATACTATCAAACTCAAGTGACCTATGCATAAGATAACTATGGTGCCTCAGGTCTAAGGATTATGATCGTAACATAAGAATATTCTTTTGACTTAAACTCCATAAGAATATTCTTGATGATCAAGTTCAGTGTACATGTTCTCTAACATGCACCCACAGATTAACTATAGTGTCACTACACCGATAGAAAAGACTACCTATCCTCCCATTGGAGCCAGTTTAAATCTTTGCTACTCTTAACGGTTTATTAAATATCCAATTTAATAAACTTATGAGCAGGAACTTCTTTTTAGAATAAATGTGTATGAGAAATATGAGTCTCCATATCTCAACAACTTGAAATACATATTTCTCTTATCATTTATTCATGGACGTTATCATATATATTTAAATATATACGACAAGTTATACCTTCAAATTAATATAATATGAAATTGATATGCCCTTTAGGATTGGTTTGAGGGCATACCTCTAACATGAGCCTCGAATCGCTCAGTAGGGATAATACTATATTTAATAATTAATAACAAATCAGTGATACATGAAATATTTATTTGAACATTTATCTTTAAGGTTCAATGAGTTTATAAAGCAACTTGAAAATAATGTTTAAAAGATGTGTGGGTTTTCAGTGAAGAGACCATAACCTCTAATAATATAAATAAACAGGGCTTTTACCTTAACTGAAGAACAAACAACCACACGAGGTCCAGATTTCGATACTTTCATCATCCATAACGTTATACAGAACTACGAGACTAAACACAAATGATGTAATTTGATTCATAAATGTAAATTCATACACATGTATATAAATATATGCACATTTTCATCACATTGGCATAAGAGTTTTCTAAGTACTGGTGCCATCTCATATATTCCACATTCATGAAAGAGGAGTTTTCTCAGACTCTTTCCATTTTATCACATATCAACAACTAATAGAGGAGTTTTCTCTGACTCTATCTCAATCATAACGATAACAACTGATAGAGGAGTTTTCTCTGACTCTATCACCAATCATATCCACAACATAAATAACTGATAAAGGAGTTTTCTCTGACTCTATCCCATTCATCACAATAATATCTGATAGAGGAGTATTCTCTGACTCTATCTCAATCATATACAATTTAACCATAACATAAACGAAATCAAATCATGGTATTGCATCATCGTATGGTAACACATAACCAAAGTACATCGTAAAGAGCTTAGAGAATAAGCTTACCTAAACCTTCGTCACGCATAATAATCCCAATATCCAGTCATCCAGGGCCTAAGCTCAATAGTTATACAACATATAATTTCAAAAACCATGGTCTTTACCAAAAGGATGGGAAAATAGGATAAGTGGATAGTTAACAACTTTTATTATACATAAAACCATTTCAGTAGTTGGTCATACTCAAATATTAACACCATAAGTATCAATTTATAAATTAGTTTAGTTACATGCCCATCAGCTCAGTTTATAAACCCAAAGACAGAAAATATTCAATTCCCACATTTATAATAATTTGTCAAACGTAAAATGTTTCCTCTTGAAATTTATTTGGTATAGTTCAAAAACATGCCATACAGTCTGCACAATTTATAAACATGTATATTCCAGGCATTCATTTGATAGAACAGTGTGAACCCACCAAAAAACTCTGTCGGCTCACTTGTTTTGGAATTGAATTCACTATCATCATGGATTGTAGATAATTCATTATCCTTCTCTATTTATCCTTCTCTTTTATCTACATGTTTATCTTTCTCTATTGTCCATTCAAGATCAGCCAATCCTAATCATCCTTCTCTATTGTGGGAGTCCACTTAGATTAGGTTTTGAAAAAGGAAAGGAGTTTAATAAAAATTGGGAGTCGCCACTTTATTTTTAAGGAATAAGGAAACCATAAAAAAGAGTTTTATTTTCAATAAAACTGTGACCCCATATCTTAAGGAAAGACAAGTCTTCGAACCAAAGTTGGATTCGGGGGTTAGGTTATGAGATAGGAAGGTTCCAGGACGCATCCTGTAGGCACCTATCTCACCCTAATTAAAGGTCTCCTAATTAATTTTGGGCTTATCAAAATCTTATCGCAAATAATCCTAATTATCTAATCAACTTCAAAAATATGAATAATATACATAAATAATAATAGATAATAAAAAATAAAAAAAACAAACAAACAAAACCTAAGACCTTAGAAGACTCAAAGTCAACCTAAGATTGGACTTGCGCCCTATTGGCTGCCTACGTACTTTACCAGTGTCCTGATAGAGATCAAAGTCCGTCGCAATTCGAACACCTAGGACTCATCCTAAGATAAGGAACTACCTTTATTTTATCTTTTCGAATCCGTTTAGAACTCTAATCTAGAGAGACTTTTTATCCAATCATAATTCTGTTTCATAAACTTTTTTCCATTCAAAACTCTTTCCCTATCCAAATCATTTTTAAAGTAGTCTCTTCTAGACTAGACTCCTAACCATACTCAAGAATAATCATTTGAAAATAAGACCTTATCTTAAAGGAGTCCTAAGGAGGTAGGACACCTCACCTATGTCCCTAAATATCTTTCCTACTTGTCTCTAACTACCAAAGGGAATCCTAACATGTTTCTATGTTTGAATAACAAGAAAATGAACAAGGAAAATATACCATGAATGCAAATGTGACCCTAATCCCTTCTAAATTATCCTAGCATGGGTTTCTAACCTAAATGCCTAAAAATTGTATTAAATAAAGGTATTTAAAGGGTATTTAAGCTGCTGGACAGCAACTTAAATATGCCTAAAATTACCTAAATTGAATACTAAAACATGCAAAAGCAATCCTATTATGGCATATGTGAGCAACTATACAAACATGCTGAAAAATAGCAAAAAGTAACAACTTTACGCTAACAAATGTACTTTATACTATTAAACACCTCAAAATTAACCACAAGGGAAGGAACTTACCTTTGCAAGCTCCCTCGAACCATGGATAATAAATCAATCAAAGCACAAGAAACATGCAATAGCATTTATTCATTCAAAGCGATAAAGAAGCCAACTTTCATGCTCAAAACAAAATCTACTAACACAAGACTCTTACTCATGCAAAATTAATGACCAAAAAAATTCTAAAGACACCAAACAATGCTACCTTTAATATGAACCATGATCACATTTATTCTTATAAAGAACCATATACTATGGTAGAGAAAAACACATATAATCATTTATCCAAATAAAGAACAGCAACTATCATACTCTAACATGCATATTAAACAAAGAATCCTAACTTAAACATGCACTTTATGCATTCTCATATCGAATGATTAAATAACATAAAAGTGCAAACTTCATGCTAGAAATTAGCCACTACACTAATATGCAAATCCTACATACTCTAACACAGACAAATGATGAACCTTTCACATAAACTCCTAAACTAACCATCCTAATATGCATTATAGACATAAAATAAACTCCTAAACATGCTTCTACTAATCATAACATAACCAATATGCTTACAAAATATCAAAGACTCAAACTTTATAAAGCTAATCATGCAAGACAAACAAACACAGAAAATCATATGCTATTGACACATATCCTAGCATGCAAGAATCTCTTGACCTTCTTTTCCTAACCATGAATACTAAATCCAAACATCAATTCCTAACTACAAGTTAAGCATAGGAGAAGAAACAGAAGAAGAAGAAGACATACATGCCAATTATGCAGAAATCTCCAAAATTAAACTATGTTATGCAAAACTCAATCCTAAGCACAATGGTGTATTCGAATAAACCTTTAGCCTTCTTCTTCCTTGCTCCTAGCCTTCTTCTTCAAGCTTCAATGGCCTCCAAATCCGTAGCTAGGGTTCTAAGGGGTTGGTTTAAGTGCCAAAGTCTCTCCAACTCAAGTTCATCCTCCTTCCACTGATTTATAAGTGATGTATATATAGGAGAGGCTTTAATTTGATCAATGGCTCTCCTTAAAACCCTAGTGAGTGATCCAAGGGTCTTAGATGAGTCTTCTTCAGTCCCTAAGGTCATGTAAAGTCCTTCAAATTGATTCAACTCGGCTGTGGAAGAGTCCCAAATGCTTAAAACACTCAAAAATTGCAAAATTAGAGGATCAAGAGACTTAAGCTCGGGTGACCGTCCACCCTAGGACGGTTTGGCCGTCCCTAGAGGGTCGGTCATCGAGCCTTATGTGCAATTTTGCCCAATTTGGGCCTAGTTTGGCCCATCTCGACCTGGTTTCGGCTTTTCGGGCCCGTTTCAAGTCCAAATTCGACGATTCAAGAACCAAAACGACCGTGATTCGATTCTCCATGTTTTGAGAAGTGTTTAAAGTGAAAATGCATTAACCTTAGTCAAAGTTTTTAGGAGAAAGTTGACCGATTAGCTGGGCCTGTCAAGCCCAATTAGGGTTTTGAAATCTGTTAACCTATTACTCTCAAGATCGTTTACACTTCTCGAAACAAGTTTTATGAAACATTTAAGAAAGTGTTTTAGTGCTTTTGAAGGCTTTGTTTTGATAAAAAGATCGAATTCTGGTCATTCTCGGTTGAAACCCTAATCTGAGCTTAAAATGGGCCTTTTGGGCCTTAAAAGCCAAACATGAGCCCAAAGGCTCAATGGACCTTGCCACTAATCAACATAGCTACCAAACACACTCTAAATATCCATGCCAAAGCCTCGAGACCATTCGGGACAAGATCGACAGTCATTCAGAGCTTTTGTGATCCAAAGGACAATGTTGTCTTTCAAGTCACAAAAGACCTTGTTTCCTATCAAGCCTGGCTTGGAATGCCATGAAATTTAGCAGGGACATCCCTAGACTCTCTAAAAACTAAATGCAAAAAGAACCGACTCAATCCGACCTAAAAACCTACATACGATAATGACCTCTAACTAACTACACAAAAGGGGACTGAACAACTTAGGGCTTCACCACCCTATTTCACTTCAAAACATAGGCAACCCATTCATGACTTTACTCATAGTCAACAATGGATGTCTACAAACAGTAAAATAGTAAGGCTTACAATTAGGTATGAATTATGTTGACCAAAAAGAGTTAATAAAGTGTACATGGTTCTCCAAAAAAGCTTGTAAACAAGTGTGTCATTATCAACAGTAAAAGGTTACATATCCCCTACATCAAACGCAATGGTGTTCCAACCCATATAGCTCCACGAGCCTCTCATGCAATGCTAATGAAATCCCATAAACAAAGGTCCTTCCAAAGACTCTCCAAATCTGAGAAACAAAGTAACAGAGATGCAAAAGGAAAATCAAAGAAAGCTAAGGCTCTAGAATCCCAAAAAATCATAAATCGGACTCTTATACGATTTAAACCCAACTTTAGGGACCCATAACCGCACAACGATTAAACCAAAAACCTTGAACCTTTTGGAACATATTCCCAAGCATGAATAGATGCTACATATCAAATTTCATGGCCAAAGTCCAAACGGTTTAAAAGATATACACCCGGACAGCAAACGAATGCTCTCAAAAGGGCAGTTCTGGTATTTCTGAATTTTCTCTCTCTCTAATCTGACCACAAGACCAAAACATTTAGAAACTAGACTCATATGATTTCCGTAAATATAAAGAACACCCAAATCCGAGTCCGGATGAGTGAGATACAAGCATTTGAACTTGACACAGAAAACGCCCACAATGTGTGCGTGAATAATGTCCAAGACTCCCCAAATTTCACAAACACCCACCAAATCACCAAATCTTAGTCCCAAACTTTAAATCTATCATAAACAAACCTTAAAAACAATAACTACACCAAAAATACTCAAATCACATGGTTCAATCTTGAGATCCACAAAGTTTTAGGCATAAAACCCAAACAAACCCATTTTATCACAAACTAACCAATCCTCACAAAATCAACCCATCAATCCTTCAAATCCACACACAAACACTACAAAAACAACCCCCAAGCATCATCCAAGCATAAGCTTCCCATAAAGACAAGATTTGACTCAAATCCCATAAAATGGGTATGAAGAAAAACTATGAAAAATGAAGAAAAGGAATATGAGAAGAGAACCTTACCTTCACTAGCGACGAGACGACGGCGGCGGCAAGCTCCGGCGGCCTCTCATGGCTGCTCTCCTCTTCCTCCCTCATGGCCCTCTCTCTTTCTCCTTCTTTGTGTTGCCCGAATATGAAGGTAAAAAATGAGAAGGGAATGGGTTTTAATAAAAAGGGACATGGATGTCATTTTTTGAAAAGTTTAATAATTTTTTTTTTTTTTTATCAAATGAAAAATAATTGATCATCCAAAATAACCCAACTATTAATATAAAAACATAAAATTTTTAGACGGGTTATCACAATCTCCTATCCTTTAAAGAATTTTGTCCTCGAAATTCAGAACCATCTTGTTATGAAGAAGAATAGGTATAACACTCATTTGCATCAAACTTTAACTCCAAAATCCACACCAAAAATCCTTCAATGTACCACTTTACCCTTCATTCTTTTTGGTTCCAAAGAGCCCAATACTTAATCTATCAACCATGCACTTATCCCGATCAAACAGTCTCTAATCCCGAACGATAATTCCTTAAAAATAACTTTATAGTCTTAAGCTTATTAAAAATTCTTCATCACCCACTCATACTATTTCGTATCGGCTTTAGCTCCGGGAGCAACACTTCCATCTACCAAATACATTATTCTACCAGTGCATCTTCAAGAGAACAAAAATCTCACTTTCCACTTTGATTCTCAAAACTAAAGACATTCTCATCCCCACAAACATACATCTACCAAACCTGAAATTTGAAAAAGCCATCAGAAGGGAGAGATCCTATCGATAGGCTTGCCATCCTATCAATAGGGCACACCATCCTATCGATAGGCTTGCCATCCTATCGATAGAATAAGTTTACAGGCTAATCAAAATGCAGAAAATTTACCACCCGAGGCGTGACCCTAGATAGGGGTCACCACTCTATCGATAGGCCTAGTATGATTTCCCATAATTTCCTTCATTCTGAATTTCCTCCTTGCTTCCAAGCTACATTGACATTCTTCTATCTTTTAAACATCTCCCATTGTTCGAAAATTCTTATGATCGTCCCTTTGTAACTATGAAACTCTGAATTTGGGCGAAAATAACCGTTTTGCTTGCCAAACAACTTGTTAACCAAAATCCACGACATTTCACAATATCTTGGCAATGTCCATTCCTCAACCATTGCAAATCCAGAATCTTAAACTTTCAAGGTTCTTGGTGAAAATGCAAAGATAACTCATAAAAAGATAATCCTTGGAATTTATTATCCAAAATTATCAATTCCTTTCATCTCCTTTATCAACCTAAAATATAAAAGAATAGGCAAGAAGTAAACAAAACTGACAACCTGTGCTAGAAGCATCGAGCTCAACCAGTCTCATAATCAAAACCACTGGCACTCTAAGTACATCACTTCCCCACTGGAAACCTCTTATGACACACTATAGTACCTTAATTAACATAACTCCTAAACAAATAAATGTCGAAACACATCATTGAGCGACAATAACAACAACGATCTCTGAAAGATCACAGTCATACACCCACTTCAATCAAAGCTGAGCGCAAAACTTGCACTGAAAACTGAGACAATCCAGGTTCATTATGAGTTTAGAGTACCAGCAATACCCTTCCCGTAACCTCAACCTCATCCTCACCCATCACTAGGGTCTGTTGGAACTGCTGGTCCTATTGGTCCTATTGGGCCAGGATATCACTATCATTTTATTACAAAGCAAACGATCACTACCGAATAAGAAATACAATCTCGAGGTTTTCAACCAAGCACTATTCCATGCTCAAAACACATACACATAGATCAGTCATCCTCATAGATTAGGAATTCCACATAACAGAAACAAACAGGAATATACAAGCACCAGAAGAAAACAAAACACATAGAATAGTGCTTGCTTTAAAACAAAACACAAATCTTTCAATTGATAGAGTTCAAATAACAACTACAGGAAAACACTTATCCTTCAAAATCCATGATCACTATTTCTAAGGAAGACACCATAAAGCTTTTATGTTGACTAATCATCTCAAAAGATAACTGAAATCCCAAATTGGCCCTCAAAGAAGTTTGCACAAGTTATGAGCTTATTCCACTAGACAACTCCACATCACCATTTAACTACTTCTATTATACATTACCTGTTCAAACATTAAATTTATAATGAGCATAAAACTAAATCCAACCAAGTTCATCTGAAACTTCATGACATCATTATTCCATACTTCCTCTAACAATCTTAAGAAGCATCCCACCTAGACCTCAATGTACTATAACACAAAACACCATCAAGAAATGAAAATGAAACTCACCAAAAATCAAAGTAACCAACAACCTTCCATAACTTGATATCAACACAGATTTAAAACTTGAACAACACCACTCACCTTACATATAAACTCTCTTCAACAATCTAAACTCAACACCTCAATTATCACTTGCGAATCAATTTCCAAATCAAAACCCAAAACTGCAAAGATAGCTCCAAATCCCTCAACAAAGAACATCACTCCTAAACCATCCCTTGAAAAACCACAAAGTTCTTTAATTTCAAAGAAACCGCCTTAATAAAACCAAGATAACAAACCTACTTTTCTGCCAAAAACCTGGACTCCAAATCTTATGAAGATAACTATACAAAAAAAAATCCTTTTAAATCCAAAACTCTAGGAAAAGCACAAATCTCAACCATTCTCAAACATCAATAAATCCAATCCATTCAGAAGAAATTATAAAGAACAAGCCATAAAGAACTATCATCTTCCTATAACCATAACACCAAAACTCTTTACAACCTGAACAACTATCATCTTCTAACTCCATCGATTCTAGAAAGAATATGAATAGCTAGAAACTCTCAATTATCATACCAGCAAAACTTCATGCAAAAGTCAAATACCAAAACTCCAAATTCTTAGCAAAGAAAAGTTCACAAAGCTAAACAGTTCAAATATCGAGAAAATCAATGGAAACCCCAATCCAGCCTGGCATGTCTACCCATCAGCACACAAACATGATGCATGTACTATCTCTAAAGTCTCACCTAAGCACTACATACAATGCGTGAATTTCCATTTGGATCTACTAATGAGCTCTGATACCATTTTGTAACGCCCCAACCTAACATTCATACCGATCCTTCCGGATGGGTCGACACATGTCAAGATGGAGGTACAACCCGACCTACTCATTCATATTTCCACACGAGATACAAAAGAAGTACATATAACAAAATGAAATGTCATTACCACAATATGTCCCAAATCGTTATACATAATTATATGAATGGGAAACCAAATAATAATGCCAACATCTCTGGCAACTAGGTTGTGACACAGTCAATAAATAATACAAATAATCATAATGCCGAAATACATATATCTCTTACTATATATATATATATATATATATATATATATATATATATATATATATATAATCTAATGCAGAATCCAAAGTCCCAAGCTTATGGGGTCGAGCTAAGCCACACATCCAAATCAGTATTAACCTGTCATCTGCTATATAAAAAGTAGGAGTGAGCCTCGAATCGCTCAGTATGGATAATACTATATTTAATAATTAATAACAAATCAGTAATACATGAAATATTTATTTGAACATTTACCTTTAAGGTTCAATGAGTCTATAAAGCAACTTAAAAACAATGTTTAAAAGATGTGTGGGTTTTCAGTGAAGAGACCATAACCTCTAATAATATAAATAAACAGGGCGTTTACCTTGACTGAAGAACGAACAACCACACGAGGTCTACATTTCAATACTTTCATCATCCATAACGTTATACAGAACTACGAGACTAAACACGAATGATGTAATCTGATTTATATATATAAATTCATACACATGTATATAAATAAATGCACATTTTCATCACATTGGCATAAGAGTTTTCTAAGTACTAGTGCCATCTCATATATTCCACATTCATGAAAGAGGAGTTTTCTCAAACTCTTTCCATTTCACCACATATCAACAACTGATAAAGGAGTTTTCTCTGACTCTATCTCAATCATAACAATAACAACCGATAGCGGAGTTTTCTCTGACTCTATCATCAATTATATCCACAACATAAATAACTGATAGAGGAGTTTTCTCTAACTCTATCCCATTCATCACAATAATATCTGATAGAGGAGTATTCTCTTACTCTATCTCAATCATATACAAGTTAACCATAACATAAACGAAATCAAATCATGGTATTGCATCATCGCATGGTAACACATAACCAAAGTACATCGTAAAAAGCTTGGAGAACAAGCTTACCTAAACCTTCGTCATGCATAATAATCCCAATATCCAGCCATCCAGGGCCTAAGCTCAATAGTTATACAACACATAATTTCAAAAACCATGGTCTTTACCAAAATGATGGGAAAATAGGATAAGTGGATGGTTTACGACTTTTATTATACATAAAACCATTTCAATAGTTGGTCATACTCAAATATCAACACTATAAGTATCATTTTATAAATTAGTTTAGTTATATGTCCATCAGCTCAGTTTATAAACCCAAAGATAGAAAATATTCAATTCCCACATTTATTATAATTTGTCAAACGTAAATTGTTTCCTCTTGAAATTTATTTGGTATAGTTCAAAAACATGCCATACAGTGTGCACAATTTATAAACATGTATATTCCAGGCATCCATTTGACAGAACAGTAAAACAGTAAGGCTTACAATTAGGTATGAATTATGTTGACCAAAAATTGTTAATAAAGTGTACATGGTTCTCCAAAAAAGCTTGTAAACAAGTATGTCATTATCAACTGTAAAAGGTTACGTATCCCTACCTCAAACACAGAGAATACTCCTCTTTCGTGAATATGGAATATATGGAATGGCACTGGTTTTAAGAATACTCCCATGCCAACTTGATGGAAATTTATATTGAATGAATCATGAGCACACGTGTTGTGTATGCTATGAAATATTGGCATATTACCTGTAGATGCTTGTGTAAATCTTGAACCATATTTATATTTACAAACTTGATTATAAATTATTTATGCATCCCTGTTCTTTACATATTTCATGTATCCTCGTATTATTGTTAATACTATAAAGCTTACGATATCCCTACTAAGCGATTTGAGGCTCACGCCTGCTTTTATGCAACAGATGACAGGTTAATACGGATTTGGATATGTGGCTTATGTGATAACCCAAAAATTTTTTAATGCTTATTTTTGAGATTAGCTGTAAATTTTGGGGTGATGTGCAATTAAAAAAAAAAATGTTAACTATCTTATTTTAAAAATTTAGTGGGGTTAATTTTGTAAATAAGTAAGTTAGATTTTAAAATAATTTTTACAAAAAATTTTGCAAACTAAGATCCCCTCCTCTTTTACCTAAACTTGTGACCAAACACCCCCCCCACCCCTCATTTCCTTTTCTTCTGCAAGCAGACCCGAGAGAGAGAGAGAGAGCAGTGAGAGATAGAGAGAGAGAGAGGGACGATCGTGAAGGAGCGCAGCCAACCCACGCCGGAACCTCGTCGGACCTCACATGAAAATCGCCGGAGTTGCTACCGGAAAAGCGACGGCTCCGTCCTCGCAGTGGCTAAGGTAAGTTCTTCTCTTTTCCTTCATCTTCTTCATGTATTTCCGATCTTGAAGAACCTTGGGGTTGGATCCATGATTTAGTGTGGGATTTTTGTAGATATTGTAAGCTTGGAAGTCTGATTCATGGCCATGGGGTGAGTTGAGATGAAATCTGTTTATATGAAAACAAATTGTGGGTTTCGGGTTTGTCTCAATACGCATGTTGAGCTGCTGCATCAAGCCATTTTCAGGGTAAGTTCATGCTTGCAAGTCTCGTTTTCTTTCATTCTTTCCTCTGTATTTTCTATCATAATGGAAGGATTTGAGTCATGGCGGGTTTGAATTCACATACATGTTCGGATTTAAGGAGCTGAGGGTAGATATCTTTATACTTTTACATATTCTTCCTCTTTCCTCTTGCTTTTCGAATCTGAGTAACTGTGGCTTGATGTTATCATGTATACAAGTTTAAAGGGTTTTGAAATGGTTTCTCAAAGATGCGTGGCCTGATTTATTTTATTTTGAGGTTTGAAAGCATTGCCTGTTCTGGGAATGAATCTTGGGGCTGCATATGTCAAAAATGCAGGCATAATTATGTCTCATTTTGAGTTTGGTAAACTGATCAAACTATTTTAAATCTGTATGTAACAAATCAGCTGTTGGGATGGTTTGTTTTTGAGTTTCAAGTAGGCATACTGAGGGTGAAGGCTCACGGTAGCCATGGTTGTTTGTTTCAAGCTTTGGTTTTTAGATTTGTTTTCAAATCATGTTAAGTTATACTACATGAAGTGTTCACTTAAGTTTTGAGATGCTATTTTGAGCTTTAAGGGGGTTTTAATAAAATGATTTAGCTTGGTTTTTATAGACATGAAAAACTGATTTGGATTTTTAAAACATACATGCATGATTATGGGTATAAAGTTGAGATTTTTGTAAATCTTTGGAGAACTTCTTTTAACCAAGTATTTTTGGAATATTTGGGTTTGGTTAAGAAGTTTTGTGGATGAATCTAAGGAAATGATGGTGGTTTTGCTAAGTTAAAGAGATTTACATTTTACACGCAAGAATGATTTGGGACTTTCGGGTTTTTGCCTTTAAAGCTTGATAAATACTTTTCAAAAACTTTTATATTATGTTTTTGGGTTTTAAATCTCTTTTCTTGAAAAGTGTTGTTGGTCAAGTTATTAATCATAGAGAATTGTGAAGATTCAAGTTATTTAAGGTTGAGTGATGTTTTATTTATGATTTAAAAGTTTGATTTTGAGGTATTGAGGTGTTTGGATGGAAGAGAGTCAAGGATGGCAGTCCGTGGATAGCAACAGACAGCTCATTACCGATAATGCTGGGCATGCATTATCGATAATGCATGTTGGTGGCTGGAAATTTCTCTATTTTCTCATTGTTTCTTGTTTTAGGCATAAGTTTTGCATATGAACTCCAATTTCCGCGTACTTTATATGCACGGAAAGCTCTCGAGTTGTACTTTCTAAATTTTGAGGTTTTGAGGTCAAATTCTTTTTGGAGAGGGAGTTATTTTGGTAATACCAGGTTTGCCCCTTGTGTGTGCACTTTGTCTTCTTTGGCCTGTTTCTTCGTTTTTACTTTTCTTTTGGCCATGGAATTCAATGTGTAGTAGCTTGACACACTTGAGAGCATGTCTTGGAAGTTTTGAGTCTTTTGTTGTGGCATTTTGGGGTTTTGACCCATAGGGTCGCGAGTGAGCAGTTTTAAGAGTCGTATTGTTTTACTTTGAAGCTGTGGATGCTTGTGCTTTCTTTTGATCCTTCTTGCTTGCGTTATTGTTTGTTTCTCAGATTTGATTTGGGTCCTTTGGAGGACCACTTGCATTGGTGCATGAGCAATTGCATTTGGGAGGCTCATGGAGCCGCAAAGGGTTGGAAACACCGTTGCATTGAGGTAGGGATAAGTAACTTCTTACTGTAATGATGATATGTCTGTTTTACAACTGTTTTTGAGAACTACATGAACATAGATGTTAAACACATTTGAAAATGGTATAACTTACAAATGTTTGAGAACCTTACGTATTTTTAGCTTGTCAAATAGATACATGGAATATACTGGTTTAAGAACTATCAAATTGTGTGGCATGCTTATGAAATGAAAACTAAGGCACATAAATGAAATGTTTTGAGACCTTGTTTGTATTTCCTGGCAAGCTTCTTAGAATTGGGCATGATGTGTATATAAAACTAGGGAACAGGCTTTCCAAATGTATGTTTTATGGAAACACTTGATAAGGGCATATAGTAATAACTGTTTATATCTACACAATATAAATACTTGGTCTAAAGCTCATATGCCTGATTTTCTAGATATATCTATATAAGAGAAAGATGTTGAGATTTTCTTACAACTGTTCCCTTGACTTTTGGGTTGGATTGAATATTTTGAAATGGGAATCAGCCAGGGTACAAAAGTGAATATATATATATATGTATTTGAATAAGACGTGTCTTGAGGATTATTTTGTATATAAGATGATGGCATATGATTTATCTACTTCACTCCTGTTTTTGGATAATGGTTACGATTGTTTTGAAATAACACTCGATACTTTAATATATGCCACATATTGTAACTTTACCTGCTAGCTTTGGAAATTGGTTTGAATGTATATATATTCTTGCTGCTATGCATGGTTCTGGCTCGGTTTGTATCACAGGGAGGTTTCTTTTTAAGGGCCTATGGTCCTGGGTGGAGCCTTAGTGCGGACCCGAAGTTTATAGCCCCGTAGTGGCTCGACAGTTGGCTGTTAAGCAACTGATCGGTTTCTCTCGAGAGGTTTTGGCTGTCGTTGTGCCGGGGGTCTGAGAACAACGAGGTATTGGCTGCCGTTGTGCCGGGGACCTGAGAACAACGTAATTTCGTGCTATCGTTGTGCCGGAGGCTTTAGCCTGAGAACAACGTCCTGTTATACATTCTATGAGCCTAATCTTTGAAATTATGGGCATTGTACTGTGTTTATAACTGAGCTTAACTCATTATTTTTCTCTAGTTAATTTATGAACTGAACATAGAACTACTTGACTTAAGCTTTTCACTGAAAGACCACACAAGTTTAATACTGCGTTATCTACTGTCTTATAAACGTTATAGAAACTACGTTTATTTAAAATATTCCATGTATCGCTGTATTATTGTTATTTGTAGAGGTTATCTTATTCCTACTGAGCAAGTGGAAGCTCACCCCTGCTTTTATGCAGCAGATTACAGGTTGGCTCGGGGTTTGCATACATAATCTGAGACAAGCCTCTATTCGAGGATTATTAAATGATTGCATGGTCGATTCTGCATGGGATCTGCATATTATTGAGTTGTGTAATATTTATATTTTCTTGAATTTGGAATTTGCCATTGTTTGTGGCATAGCCTACTTGCCAGGGATGTTGGCATTATTATTATTTGATTTATTATTATTGTATAAGACGTTTGGGACATTTGTATGAGCATAACATTTCATATTGTTAAATATGCCTATATTTCTTGTCTCTCATAAGGATATATGAATGAGCAGGTCAGGTTGTATCTCTATCTTGACACGTGTTGACCTATCCGGAAGGGTCAATACGATTGTTAGGTTGGGGTGTTACAGCTTAGCTCGACCCAGTTAGCTTGGGACTTTGGACTCTGCATTAGATTATATTATATTATATATATATATATATATAGTGAGAAATATATGTATTTTGGCATTATGATTATTTGCATTATTTATTTACTGTGTCACAGCCTAGTTGCTAGGGATGTTGGCATTATTATTTAGTTTTCCATTTATATAATTATGTATAACGATTTGGGACACATTGTGGACATGACATTTCATTTTGTTATATGTACATCTTTGTATCTCGTGCCGAAATATGAATGAGCAGGTCATGTTGTACCTTCATCTTGACACGTGTTTGTGAACCAGCCAACCCCGGCTCGGGAGGCGTTTTCACTTAAATCATCATGGATTGTGGATGACTTTATCCGTCTTGATTTATCCTCCTCTATTATCCACTCAAGATTGGGTTTTGAAAAAGGATAAAAGTTTGATAAAAAAATTGGGAGTCACCACCTTATTTTTAAGGAATAAAGAAACCATAAAAAAAGTTTTATTTTCAATAAAACAAATGACCCCATATTTTGGAAAAGCATGGTCTTCGAATCAAAGTTGGATTCAGGGGCTAGGTTATGAGATAGGAAGATTCCAAGACACCTCTTGTAGGCACCTATCTCATCCTAATTAAAGGTCTCCTAATTAATTTTGGGCTTTATCAAAATCTCATAAAAACAATCCTATCATATCTAATCAACCAAGAAAGTAGTGTAGATAATACTAAGTAATAAATAATAATAAAATAAACAAAAAATCCTAAAGACCTTAGGAAACACAGAGTCATCCTAAGATTGGACTTGCGCCCTATTGACTGCCTACGTACCTTACCAGTTTCCTGATAAGAATCAAAGTCCACGTAGTTCGATTACCTAGGATTCTCCTATTGTAATGAACCACATCATCAAAGGTCTTCTACTTTATTTAAGACTCTATCTTCGAGAGTTTTTATCTTTTAGGATTCAAATGCAATCACAATTCTTTCAAAAAATGGAATTTCATTCCAAGTCAAATTCTCAAGTTCCAATTTCATTGGGAAACTTATTAACATATTTTTAGGAAAATCCTCTCGAAGGTAGACTCCTAGACTTAATAGAATCCCTAATCTTGTGTAATTCTTACAACAAAGAAAAATCCTAAGCGGGATCAAGTGACCCCCCCTAATCCTAGGGTTTCTAGCTAATTCTAGGTTAGTCTAAATACCTAAAATACTAAAACAATGCATGCTGGAAATTCTGGAAAATACACTAAAAATGCAATAAATAATGCAAACAATGCATGAAAAATGTCCTAAATGCAAACTAAATTATCTATGTGAACTTAGGCATATTTCTATGTTAGATTTGATCTTAAAAATGACTTTTAACCCACTTTAAAGACATTTTCAATTGCTGGACAGATTTGAATGCTTCTTTAAAATGGGATTAAAACTGTTGAAAATAAGGAATAAAAAATGGGTAAATGACCTATAATGCAACCTAACATGACATGCAATGGAAAACACAATATACCATTAAACTAAATCATGCTCTTTCTAATTAACACAAGGGAAGAAACTTACCATAGCATGCTCCCTCGAACACAAGTCATATAACACTCTAAGCATTAAGCATAATTAAGAAAAAATGATATAAACAAACACAAGACTATCCTAAAACAACTCTCAAGACACATACTCATCCTATCATACCAAGACTCTCTATATAACTAGAGAAATATCTAAACCATCCTAAAACATGCTTGAAACATATATGAAAAGTACTCTTTTAATATGAAACCATGTATTCCCATGTAGAGTCATGAGCCAAAACATGTAATAACACAAATATCATATCTTTATGTTAAAAAAACAGCAACTTTAATACCTTAGAATGCATTCTAGACATAAACTAACCAAACAAAACTCATCCTAAGACATGCTTCTAATATCTAATCAATGCTATCATGCTTAACAAACAATAAGAACATTGATTTTCATGTAAAAGAATAACCTTATGAACAATTATGCAAACTTGACTCAAACAGAAAAACTTCATGCATTCTAAACACTTATATTATGCAAACAACAAACCAGAACCTATTCTTAAACATGCATACCTATGCATATAATTAGAGGAAACTAGAACATACATTCTAAAATTACTTTAACTATGCAGAAACTCCTAAAAACCAACTATGATATGCGAAGTTACATTCTACAGCTAATGAGGTATATGATCATACCTTAATCCTTCTTCTTCCTTGCTCCAAGCCTTCTTCTTCAATGGATATCACCTCCAAATTCGCAGCTAGGGATCGTTGTAGCTCTTAAGCATCCAAAAGTCCTCTCTCTTCAAAATTCATCCTCCAAAACTGATTTATAAGTGGTATATTTATAGAAGAGGCTTCAATTTTGATCCATGGCT
This sequence comes from Hamamelis virginiana, assembly GCA_017140935.1. Taxonomy (NCBI): domain Eukaryota; kingdom Viridiplantae; phylum Streptophyta; class Magnoliopsida; order Saxifragales; family Hamamelidaceae; genus Hamamelis; species Hamamelis virginiana. Next base: position 91,112 of record JAESVK010001086.1, read on the forward strand.
GTCATTAAAACCCTAGGGATTGATCCAAGGGCTCTAAATTAGTCTTCCAAGGTCCCAAGGTTGAGTTAAACCCTCCCCAAAGGATTTGGAAGAGTCTCAGGTAGGTGAAACTCTCAAAAAGCTGAAAAATTGGCAAAATAAGGCGGAGGATCATATGACCATCCACCCTAGGATGGCTGGCCATCCCTAGGGGGATGGTCATCGAGCCCCCAAGCCAAATTTGCCCTATGTGGGGCTATCTCAGCCCGTTTCGATCCAGTTTCGGCTTTTTTCGGCTTTTTGGGCCTGTTTCAAGTCCAAATTTGACGATTCAAGCGCCAAAATGATCATGATTCAATTCTCCATATTTTGAGAAGTGTTTGAAGTAAAAATGCATTGACCATAGTCAAATTTTTTTAGGAAAAAGTCAACCAATTAGCTGTTTTGGGCCCGCCGGACCTAAATTATGGTTTTGAAATATGCTAACCAATCGCTCTCGAAATCATTTATACTTCTTGAAACAAGTTTTAGGAAACATTTAAGAAAGTGTTTTAGTGCTTTTGGAAGTTTTGATTTGATAAAAGAATCGAATCCCGGTCGTTCCCGGCTGAAACCCTGATCTGAGCTAAAAAGGGTCATTTGGGCCTTAAGAGCCAAACACGAGCCCAAAGGCTCTATGGACCTTGCCATTGATCAAATTAGCTACAAAACACACCCTAAATATCCATGCTAAATCCTCGAGGCCATTCGAGACAAGACCGACAGTCATTCAGAGCTTTTGTGAGCCAAAGGACAGCGTTGCCTTTCAAGTCGCAAAAGACCTTATTTCCTATCAAGTTTGGTTCAGAATGCCATGAAATTTGGTAGGGAAATTCTTAGACTCTCTAAAAACTAAATGCAAAAGGAACCGACTCAATCTGACTTAAAAACCTACATGTGATAATGTCCTCTAACTATACAGAAGAGTACTATGCATGACTTAGGGTTTCGACACCTTATTTCACTTCAAATCATAGGCAACCATTCATTACCCTTCCCATGGTAAAAATGGATGTCTATAGTGTCAACCCATCCGGAAGGGTCGATACGGATGTTAGGTTGGGGCGTTATAAAATTGTGACAACCCGTCTAAAAATTTTATGTTTTTATATTAATAGTTGGGTTATTTTGGATGATCAATTATTTTTCATTTGATAAAAATAAAAAATTATTATTAAACTTTTCAAAAAATGACATCCATGTCCCTTTTTATTAAAACCCATTCCTTTCTCATTTCTTACCTTCATATTCGGGCAACACAAAAAAGGAGAAAGAGAGAGGGCCGTGAGGGAGGAAGAGGAGAGCAACCATGAGATGCCGCCGGAGCTCCCGCCGCCGTCGTCTCGTCGCCGGTTAAGGTAAGGTTCTCTTCCCATATTCCTTTTCTTCATTTTTCATAGTTTTTCTTCATACCCATTTTATGGGATTTTAGTCAAATCTTGTCTTTATGGGAAGGTTATGCTTGGATGATGTTTGGGGGTTGTTTTTGTAGTATTTGGGTGTGGATTTGAAGGATTGATGGGTTAATTTTGTGAGGATTGGTTAGTTTGTGATAAAATGGGTTTGTTTGGGTTTTATGCCTAATACTTTGTGGATCTCAAGATCGAACCATGTGATTTGAGTATTTTTGGTGTAGTTATTGTTTTTAAGGTTTGTTTATGATAGATTTAAAGTTTGGGACTAAGATTTTGTGATTTGGTGGGTGTTTGTGAAATTTGGGGAGTCTTGGACACTATTCACGCGCACATTGTGGGTGTTTTTTGTGTCAACTTCAAACGTTGGTATCTCACTCATCTGGACTCAACACGGAAAGCTTATGAAGTATAGTTTCTAAATATTTTGGTCTTGTGGTCAGATTCGTGATTTAGAGAGATAGAAAATTCAGAAATACCAGAACTGCCCTTTTGAGAGCATGCGTTTGCTATCCGGGTGTATATCTTTTAAACCGTTTGGACTTTGGCCATGAAATTTGATATGTAGCATCTATTCATGCTTGGGAATATGCTCCAAAAGGTTCAAGGTTTTTGGTTTAATCGTTGTGAGGTTATGGGTTCCTAAAGTTGGGTTTAATCCGTATAAGGGTTCGATTTATGATATTTTGGGATTCTAGACCCTTAGCTTTCTTTGCTTTTCCTTTTGCATCTCTGTTACATTGTTTCTCATATTTGGAGAGTCCTTGGAAGGACATTTGTTTATGGGATTGCATTAGCATTGCATGAGAGGCTCGTGGAGCTATATGGATTGGAATACCATTGCGTCTGATATAGGGATATGTAACATTTTACTGTTGATAATGACATACTTGTTTACAAGCTTTTTTGGAGAACCATGTACAATTTATTAACTCTTTTAAGTCAACATAATTCATACCTAATTGTAAGCCTTACTGTTTTACTGTTTTGTCAAATGGATGCCTGGAATATACATGTTTATAAATTGTGCAGACTGTATGACATGTTTTTGAACTATACCAAATAAATTTCAAGATGAAACATTTTACGTTTGACAAATTATTATAAATGTGGGAATTGAATATTTTCTATCTTTGGGTTTATAAACTGAGTTGATGGGCATATAACTAAACTAATTTATAAAATGATACTTATGGTGTTGGTATTTGAGTATGACCAACTACTGAAATGGTTTTATGTATAATAAAAGCCATTAACCATCCACTTATCCTATTTTCCCATCCTTTTGGTAAAGACCATTGTTTTTGAAATTATGTGTTGTATAACTATTGAGCTGAGGCCCTGGATGACTAGGTATTGGGATTATTATGCGTAACGAAGGTTTAGGTAAGCTTGTTCTCTAAGCTCTTTATGATGTACTTTGGTTATGTGTAACAATGCGATGATGCAATACCATGATTTGATTTCGTTTATGTTCTGGTTAAATTGTATATGATTGAGATAGAGTCAGAGAATACTCCTCTATCAGATATTATTGTGATGAATGGGATAGAGTCAGAGAAAACTCCTCTATCAGTTATTTATGTTGTGGATATGATTGATGATAGAGTCAGAGAAAACTTCTCTATCGGTTATTATCGTTATGATTGAGATAGAGTCAGAGAAAACTCCTCTATCGGTTGTTGATATGTGATGAAATGGAAAGAGTCTGAGAAAACTCCTCTTCCATGAATGTGTAATATATGAGATGGCCCCAGTACTTAGAAAACTCTTATGCCAATGTGATAAAAATGTGCATATATTTATATACATGTGTATGAATTTACATATATGAATCATATTACATCATTCGTGTTTAGTCCCGTAGTTTTGTATAACGTTATGGATAATGAAAGTATCGAAATCTAGACCTCGTGTGGTTGTTTGTTCTTCAGTCAAGGTAAAAGCCTTGTTTATTTATATTATTAGAGGTTATGGTCTCTTCACTGAAAACCTACACATCTTTTAAACATTGTTTTCAAGTTGCATTATAAACTCATTGGACCTTAAAGATAAATGTTCAAATAAATATTTCATGTATCACTAATTTGTAATTAATTATTAAATATAGTATTATCCCTACTGAGCGATTCGAGGCTCACTCCTACTTTTTATGTAGCCGATGACAGGTTAATACGGATTTGGATGTGTGGCTTAGCTCGATCCCGTTAGCTTGGGACTTTGGACTTTGCATTAGATTATATATATATATATATATAGTAAGAGATATATGTATTTCGGCATTATGATTATTTGTATTATTTATTGACTGTGTCACAACCTAGTTGCCAGGGATGTTGGCATTATTATTTGGTTTCCCATTCATATAATTATGTATAACGATTTGGGACATATTGTGGTCATGACATTTCATTTCGTTATATGTACTTCTTTGTATCTCGTGTGGAAATATGAATGAGCAGGTCAGGTTGTATCTCCATCTTGACACGTGTCGACCCATCCGGAAGGGTCGGCACGGATGTTAGGTTGGGGCAATACAGATTAGGTTTGTGGGACATGAGTGAGGTTCCACATTTCGGCAAAGAGTGAGAAATATGGATTAGATTTGCAGACCAAGAGAGAGAAGGAGTTGGAAGACATGGGTGAGAACTGAAACAGGGATCAACAAAGAGGACGAGAAAGAATAAGGGAGAGAGAGAATGATCAGATTTTTTTTTACAAAGTTCCAAACCTTTCAGTGTTCACACAATACCTTTCAGTTTTTTCCTTTTAAAAAAAAAAAAAAAACTTTAGAAATTTCACAAGGTCCTTGAAGATAAAAGATAGAAGATAGAGAGAAAGGGGGTGATTGGGTTTATTGAGATGAAAGTTCATTTTTTTTAACATAATGAAATCCAAGGCAAAGAAATAAATTCCTTCAATTAAATTTTAATCAACCATATATGATCAATAGACATGTGTTTTATTATAAGGTGCAGCAACTTTGTGTATGTTGATTTTTATAGGGCTAAATACAAAATATATTTTGAAAAACCGACTATTAGATTAGATGAACTATTTATGAATTTCATGTTTACCAAAAATCACAGTGATCAAACAGTTAGTTTTTAAAAAAAAAAAACCAATTTGAAAAACTTGTGACATTTTGCAGAACAAAAAAGTCACAATTTTCATTGTGACATTTTCCAAAAACTGACTTTTGGATCACAGTGATTTTTATGGACATGAAATTCATAAACAGTTATCTAATCCAACAGTCAGTGTTTCAAAATATGTACTGCATTTTGCCCTATAGATCGAAGTCACTTTACGCAAAGTTACATAAGGTGCACCTTATAATAGAAGACTTGGTTTATTAGAGTAGTAGTATTTCAGCTAATTTAATGAACATATAAAAATTCAAATTATAAATTATTAAATTAGGATAAAAATAATTAATTAATTTAAAATATTAATTTTTTACATTATGAGGAATGAAAATATTTTATATGCTATTGTAAATTTTTTTTTGAAAAGTACTTGGAAGTTAGTTAGGAGCATGAGGGTAAATATGTCAAATAGATGGAAAGTTCCAAAATTTGAAACTTATGCATTGGAGCACCTTGGTGCTATAATTTGGCAATGTCACTATTTGGTGCCATTTGGGATGCCAAATTCTGGCTTTGGCACCTCAAATGACACTTTTGCATTGGAAACACTCTTAATATGCATATCATATGTTTGTCATGTGGTTAATGATATTAGGGACATTCCACACCGAAGGATCTTTGGGTCGTCTATTTAGACCTTTGGATCATTTGTGTACAGTTTGATTAGAGATTAAACGATTGTGTTTGTTTGAAAGAATGTGATCAGGGAGGATTCGCAGCGGAAGACATACAACGAAACTTTTGTAAAACAAAGAATCCTTCCATCACATTCCAGCAGGAAAATGAAACAAGCATATGATCATGAATATACATCAAGAACAATATTTAAACAAATTAAATACACTTACTTGATTGTCTTTTGTCGAAAACTCGAATCGCGTCAAAGCTTCAAAGTATATGAAGCCTCCAAGGTATCCACACGAACCCAAGATTCCTTAAGCTTCTTGCGATTGATCAATGCTTGATCAAAACCAAGATGAGAGGGAGAGAAGGCAAGTCACGGCCATGGGAGGAGAGCAAGCTCACGGCCTCCTAGGGTAGAAGTTGATAGCTTCCTCTTCTATTAGGGTTTGGATGTACTTCATGCTAGCATGCACCCTCACCCTTGTATTTAAATGCAAATACTAGGGTTTCTAAAATTGCAACTTAGTCCTCCTTAATTAACAATTAATTAAAGAGACCACATAAGTTACATAAATTAGAAACTAACCCCTCTCCTAACTTAAAGAACTCACTTGTGTCCTCTTGTGTGTGACCCTTTGGGCTCATCCCAACCTAGCAGTGGATAGGGACATCTCAATGTCTCCCAAAATAGAAACTTTCTATTTTAAGGTTTAATTGAAACAATTCCAATTTTTCTCTCATTGATAACACTTTATCAATAGGGTTCACTGGTCATGAGTGACATCTAGAAGCATATCATAATGTACCCTAGGTGTGGGTGAATAGCATAACTAAAATGAACCCTTCATGTTACTTAATCCTTCATCCCCTAATGTCACTGTTAGGATAATCAAGTATGGTTATTAAGTTAAACCCTATCTTAACAACTTGTTATATGTTCTACAAAATATAATTCTCAATAAGATGAACCCGATAAAACTCTTTCACAGTACACCTATCACTATGGTGATAGATTTCAAACTGAGAATTATCTTTGTGAACGAACCCTGACATTCTCTCTCATTAAAGATGAAAGTGATGATTCATTCTTGCACACTCATTTACTTTCATACATAACCCTACTAGAGCCAATGAGTACCGATTACACCCTGTTGATTAAGGATGTACAAGATACTATCAAACCCTAGTGACTTATGCACAAGATAACTATGGTGCCTCAGGTCTAAGGATTACCAAATGAATGGACGTAACATAAGAATATTCTTTTGACTTAAACTCTATAAGAATATTCTTGCAGGTCATGTTCAGTGTACATATTCTCTAATATATACCTACAGATTAACTATAGTGTCACTACACCGATAGGTAAGACTACCTATCCTCCCATTGGAGCTAGTTTAAATCAGTGCTACTCTTAATGGTCTATTAAATGTCCACTTTAATAAACCTATGAGTAGGAACTTCTTTAGAATAAATGTGTATGGGAAATATGAATCTTCCTATCTCAACAACTTGAGATACATATTTCTCTTATTATTTATGCATGGACTTTATCATATATATATTTAAATATATATGACAAGTTGTACCTTCAAATTAATTATAATATGAAATTGATTTGCTCTTTAGGATTGGTTTTAGGGCATACCTCTAACATTTGTCATATGAAATTTCGATATATATATGACTTTAGCATTTGAAATTTGTTTAAATAATTCCTGCACTTTGTTATGAAATATGATTTATAAACAAATGTGTTCATAAACTGAATTTATGAAAATATTTGTGCTTTCACTTGGCTTATTCTTGTGTGTATTATGCTTACTCTTTCTTTATTTTTATTTTATTTTATTAGAGGTGTAGTTGTGTCTAAGGAACTAATTTGAAGCACTCGTAGTATTGTGAGACACAGCCGGGCAAAGAATTGTGATAGTTATTTATGATTTACTTGATGAAATAATTTCTTATTATTATTTGGAGTTGATCATTTGGTCAATTATTTAAATTTAGGAGAAGTTGTTAAGAGAAGTTCGACTAATTTATTTTGGTTTCCTACATAGTGTTTCCAAAGTTACTTTCTTTTATTTTGGAGAATAGTAGTGCTCTAACTCAAGAATAATTTTAGGCTATGTTTGGTTCACCAAAATCATTCTTGGGAAAAGGGTTTGATCCCCGATTCCAGTGATGGTTGATCATGATTGTTTCGCAATCATGCATTTCCAATAGTGATAAACCATGTCTAAATATGTAGTTTTTAATGTAAAAAAGTAGCTAATAATATGAGTTTTTACTTATGTTTATGTTATCTATAATGTAGGAATACGGTGCAATTTGGTGGAAAATAGTGCGAAAGATGGGCGTTGCAAATCAGGGAAAAAGATCTCATCTTAAGAAAGTTTTGAAGCAAGTTGAGTCATTTTCAAGAAATAAAATTTTGCAGAATTCAATCATTACCAATAATGGTATTTACCATTATCGGTAGTTCAAGTTTCATTTCCACCAAGAGAAGCCAAATTTCTTTCACTACCGATAGTTTATACTCCCATTATCGATAGTTCAAGCATAAAATAGAGTTTACAGAACCTGCTGAAGATCATTACCGATAGAAGCATCCATCATTATCGGTAATGGATGTCTCGGAAGCCAACAGCCATAATCAGAATTGAATCATTACCAATAGAAGACTTTCTCATTATCGGTAATGAGAGCATAAAGAATCAGTCAAGTTTTCCAAGTTTTCCAGTATAATCTCATTATCGATAGCTCATCTTCAATTATCGATAATGGCTTTCAAATTTCAGCTCCAGTTTGAACCAGTCCAAGACCATTACCGATAAAGACATACTCCATTATCGGTAATGGATGTACACTTAGCCTTGAAGCACAATTCAAAAGTATCATTATCGATAATAGGCCTTTAACATTATCGGTAATGGGCACCGCCTTAGCAAAAATATCTTAGTTCTGTGACTTTTTAAGGGGCATTTTGGTCTTTCCATATGTAACCTTATA
>JAESVK010001086.1:99336-119685 GCA_017140935.1 Hamamelis virginiana
CTTTTTAAGGGGCATTTTGGTCTTTCCATATGTAACCTTATATATATGTTTGAGTTGGATATTTTGGGACGTTCTTACACACTTGTAACTAGTTTTACTTAGTTTTTAGTTCTCTCTTTCCTCTCTCATCTTTATCATCTTTCTCATCTTTATTTCTTTTTAGGATCAGTTTAGATTGTTCTTTTAGTTATTTTACAAGTTGTAATTTCATCATTTGTTAATTTTAATCTGTATTAGAACAAGTTTGGTTTAATTTTAGTTCATAAAGTTTGATTTCATAGTTTCACAGTTTAAATCATGTTTTCTGTTTATTTTGATTCAAGTGAGTTTATTTCAATCGTAATGAGTAGCTAAACACTTATGCTGGGATTGATGAGGGATATTTGATTCATATCTGAGGTAAATGATTTCTCACACTATGTCCTAACTTGACAGAGTTGGATATTTGTGCTAAACACAGTATTTGTTCATGATCCACATGGATTGGCTAGCTTTTACTATCTGTTGACAGGATTTCTTGCCACAGATAGTTCTTAGCACTGAAAGCATTGCAAGTGTTTGTAAAAATGTCTCAAAAAGTGTTTATCATGAATATCCTATTTTCTTTTAGTGGGATAGTTTCTATTGTCAAATCTTCTGCCCAAACCATTCTTCAATGTAATTTGGGTAAGTAAAATAATTGAGTTATTTGTTAAATCTCCAATCCAGACCATTCTTCAATGTATTATGGATGAGTATAAAGTGTGAGGAATCAGAACCAAAGGTGTGGACAAGTTGAACTCTAAATCCCAGCTCTTTTTTTTTTTCTTGTTAAAATAGTTAAACAATTTTTGTGTGTTTTACACAAAACCAATCTAAAAAACAACCTTGGATTTTATTTTCTTTTTCTTAACTCTGAACAACTATCAAAAGGATTTTCGAGTTTTTCTCTGACTTTCTATCTCTGAGGACACAACCATGGGACTCCATGTATTATTATGCTTGTAATGGTAGATCCTACGCTTGGGATTGAACAACACTTTTATAGGGCAAACAGATCACATTTTCGGGAATGCTTGATTCTGGAGGCTTTGAGATTCCGCCTATAGGGGTAATCCGAAACCCAAATCAGGTGTGATATTGTGAAATGATTCTGGGGAAAGTGTTTTAATGACTTTTATAATTCCAAGCGTGCCCTTCTTATTTCACATACACAAATATTAATTACAAACATGTCCTACCATCAACCAGAGCCCTAACCCAACTCTGCTGTTACAAAATCAAAGAAGATGAAGAAAGAAGAAGGAAAAAGAAAGAATAAATAAGGAGGAGGAGGTGGAGGTGAATTAGTGCTCTATACTGACATAGTTTGTTTGTTTGTTTTTTTTTGTTTTGTTTTTTTTGTTTTTTTGTTTTTTTTAATGGGTATTTTGATGTTGTATGGGTGATGCCGAATTTGGGGGTTTTACGGAGAAGTAGAAAAAAACATCTATATTGCAATAGAATCAGAGAAGAAGATGAAAAGGAAGAAGATGATGAAGAAAAAAGAAGAAGAATTTCTGTTACTACAAAACTAAAGAAGAATAAGAAGAAAAGGAAGGAGGAGAAGGAGAAGAAAAGGGATGAACTAGGCCACTAGAGCCGTCGGAGCATCGTTATCCTTCGCTGCCGGCGCGTCTTCGCCCTTCCCCTTTCCCTGCGTTGTCTTCCTTTTTTTTTTTTTTTTGGGTGAACACTCCTGAGTCTTCTTTTGTTCTTAGAAAATAATGTTTTTTTAATATACGCATATGTTGCTGTGCATAATTAGTGCTTTTATATTTATATGTATTGGATGCTTTTATATTTATATGTATTGGTAATAGAAATTGTTACATATATATATCAAAATTTTTTGTATTTTTTTATTAATTACAAACATCACAATTTTTTGTAGTGATATTTCTTAAAATCTAACAGTTGGATTACAATGATTTTTGAAATACATGATATGCACAAGGAAGATATTCATACAGTTTTGCCTACGAAACACGAACCAACCATGCGTATCCAATATTTGTTAAGCAATTATTTGTATTTTATAATGTGAAAGGGAATTTGGTGATGTGATAATATTTCTTATGATAAAACCTTCACCAACCAAACAGCAAAATGAGAAAGTGTTTGAGAATCCCATGTCAGATTTCTACACTGCCAAACGTTGGAAAGTGAAAAATTTGTCATATTTTCATTTTCATGAAATGTGGTTTCCCAAAAATGAGATTTCATTTCAGTGAACCAAACACAGCCTAAGGGAAATGCTAATATGAGGTCTCCTTCCGTGACGCCCCGGAGACACAACCTCAAAAATCCACAATTAGTCCATCCGAAATCATAAAAATTTTAGATGTGTATAATCAACGGGACGCCTCCTTCGGGGCGATGAATACTGTACGTTACATTGAAATATATCCCTTTTATTAAATAAATATAAAAAAAGAAAAATGTAAAAAGAAAAAGAAGTATGTCGCTTTTATCGTGGCGTGGGGATCAATACAATAATACGAAGAGCACGTGTGTAATTAGCATGCTCCGACCTCCTCTTCTTCTTTTATACAGGTTCAGAGGTTCCTTCCTCGCTTCTTCCTCTTTCAACATTTCTTGCATACATACGTTTACATTTCTATCTAAAATTCATTTGCACTTCTCTCTAATCAGTAATCTCACAGGTGAAACAGACCCTTCGTTTTGATCTCCCGATCCATTCCATGGCAACCATCGGACACAACAATCTCAATGCAAAACTCGTGAGTCAATGACTTTCCTTTAGGGTTCTAAATTTTCTTCCCCATATTTCTATTTCTGATCACAAAAATTCTCAGGTTCTTCTCGGCGACATGGGTGCCGGAAAATCCAGCCTCGTCTTGCGCTTTGTCAAGGGCCAATTCCTCGAATTCCAAGTGATTATTTATTAATTTTTTTTTTTGGGGGTCTTGACTTTATATATAATTGGAATTGGAATTGGGTTTGTGTTTGTTTCTAATTAACTAATTATGGTGTTATTGTTGTTGTTGATGCTTGATAGGAATCGACGATAGGAGCGGCGTTCTTCTCGCAGACGCTGGCCGTGAACGATGCGACCGTGAAGTTCGAGATATGGGATACCGCCGGCCAAGAGAGATACCATAGTTTGGCTCCGATGTACTACAGAGGAGCTGCTGCCGCCATCATCGTCTACGACATTACTAGCACCGTATGATTTCTTCCTTTCATATATATATGGTCAAGTTTCTAATAAGATGTATTTTTGGTCTAGAATTTGGTGGGAATCATTTCCTATACTTTGACTTGATCATGTTGCTGCGTACAAATTTACTAGTTTCCTACGTATTTATATATTTTATTTACCTATCTCCTTTTGTTTCCTTTCGTTTATTTATTTATTTTTTTCAATTTTTAAGTGAGAGGAAGGGGCGGTTTTGTTATTGTAAGATTTTGTGTTCCCATTTTCTTATCTGCTGTTTGCTGATTGAGGACATCTCTTTCTGATTTATTAGGAATCATTTACACGGGCAAAGAAGTGGGTGCAAGAACTTCAGAAGCAAGGTGCTTAGGGTTGAACTTCTTTATTTAATTAAAGAAAGTAAATAAACGGGATGAATAGCCAATAATAGCTTGCTTTTTGTCTTCAGGAATCCCCCTTCCCACCTAAAATTTTAGTTTTGTTTTTTCAAGGACTTATATTCAATCTTCTTTTGCTATGTGTTTGACTTTTAACCTTTATATAAACTAGGTGCCCCTCTAATTATTTATATGGAATCACACTTTATTACATGCTAAAGGATATTCATTATAAGTAATTATTATTATTGCTTTTCAGATAGTATGCTTGCATACCCTTTAGTGCATTCATTATATAGCTCTTTACAAATGGCATTTGTATGTACAAGTTTATGATAAAATAACCTATATTGGCATTTAAAAACATCTAAGAACCCTTAATTAATTTTTTTATTAGGAAAAATGAGAACACAGTTTTGATAATGACACATTGAAACATACTAATGTGTTCGATTTCTCTAAAGTCTATTCCTTCAAAATTTTCCTCAATTCTAGGTCTAGACCGTTTTGAGCCAACCTAACAAATTCTGGGTCTTCTTGTGCTACTAGACATCTATTCCTAGCCCTCTTGAAAGTTGAATTGAGTTATATAGCTGATTCTCTAGGCAAATTGTTTTACCTATGAGTAATCAGCCATGGTAACCTATGGTTCAAACCTATAAAATTGTATGTATTGTCTTTTCCATTTCCCTCCAAGTCAGCATAGATTTTAGAGGCAAATTGATACACCATGTGAAGACCGGTCTAACCAAAGAATTTCCAAAAAGTCCAAGTTTTAGGTTTTCATTAGCTGAGGCCTCTCCACCCTAAATCGTAAATGGCTTATATGTTCAATTGTACAGTGGTCCCTTTCTCTTGAGAACAAGGTGAACTCAGAGGCCTTGAATTCCCTAGGGAATTCATTAAATCAGTCCATTTGGTTTGGGTAATAGTTTTCAGTACAACTGTCTTGCCACTCTCTTATGTGGTCTTTGATCCACCTGTTCTTTGATCATCTGTATAATCTCATTGTGCTCCATCGTGACATTCTCCATATGGCATCCTTGATTATTGTTAATCCTAAAGTTGTTGCCCGCCTTAGCAAGTCTTGGTTCTTGTTCGAAACATATTTTTAGCCATTCAAGCTTTTAAACAGTATGCCCTACATATTCTAAATGTCTGATTGAATAGTCTGTCTCCCTCCTTGCCCCTGGGCATTGATGGAATAGATTCTTAGCCGTATTGGATTTTCCTCTTAGTCTCTTCATCATTTAAGGGGTTGAGACTCAACTCCTAATGATAATTATTCTTTGCCCCTTACCTCCTGGGTGTTTGGCAAATAATTGGCTGCTTTCCATTTCTTCGCATTTGTGGGTCACTGCTTTCCATATGATTGGTCTTGTTAACCAATTCTCAAAGGAAGGGTCATCCAAAGGATAGGTTGAGGGTTCTTGTTGGCATGTGATTGGAGTAGAAACCATGACAGATTGCTTTCCAAGGTTAAGTTTTTGACCTTTAGGCTTGTTTTGGTTCTTAATGTTCTATGTTGGTTGCTGAATTGGCCTTTTGACCTTTTAATCATTTTTTTTTTCATTATCTTAAGCATTGAGTTAGTAGAGTTGTGCTGCAACTTTATTTCATCAATCATATCTTAAAAGGCTGATTTTTGTTCATTAAGCATTTCTCTCATGGCATGTGTCATTAGATTTATAAAACTCCTTATGTCTTAGGGGAAAACATTTTCCCCATGAGGGCCTTCATTTGGGCTTGATTACTTGTATGGAACTTGCCCTTGGTCTTTAGATATGTTATCCATAGTCCGCGTCACTCTTCTAGCCATTCAACACTTTCTGGTCCCACCGGGCATGCCAAAAAGGTGCTCCCAAATAATTTAGATGTGTGTGTGCGGCGGGCATGGCAGGGCTTCAAATAAGCCTTAGAGATCATTGTCACCATGGTTCAAAATCTCAATTGTGGATGTTGTCGTGTATCATTGCGAACTTCTCGTAGTTTAACTTCAGACATGAAATAATGTTAAAAAAATCATAGAAATGTCAGAAAAAGCATACCACATTGGAAGTTTGGAACCAACAAATAAGCAAAATAAATGATATTATAAAAAATCGAAAGAGGCGCTAGTGAGGATTGAAATTCACATTGTCATGCTAAACAAAATATGATCAAATGTTGTTTTACACATGCTAATCTCTAATTATTTTCCATATTATCATTACCCCATATTATTTGATTAATGATTGCAGGTCTCTGATGCAAAGGCAATGGGATTTCCTTTTGCATCAGCAGTGCAAACAAGTTAATCAATGTGCAAAAACTAATCAATGTGTAGATGGCTTAGAAAGAATGGGAATGGGAGGAGGCATAGATCCATAAGCATCCCTCTGTCCATTTCATTGTGAATTTATTTTTTATTTTTTATTTTTTAAAAAATAGAATATACAAAATCTCAAAAAAAAAAAAAAAAAAAAAAAAAAATCAAAGAATTTGTTTTTGTTTAACAAAATTACAAATAGAATGTATCTAAATAGTCCTGAAGTACTTGTGAGTAACATATTATAGATCATTTTTTTCTTCAAAACAGAATACTTAAAATTAAAATATTGCACAAAAATAAAATTCCTGTGCCTAGAACATAGATCTATGCTTGTTTAGCATGGATCTATAAAACATATTTATAGGTCTACCTAAATCAAGTATAGATCTTGGTTTGAGAGTAAAATATATAATTTCTAAGAATTTCATGAAATATCTACAAAATACAAATTGAAAAACATAACTTATTTTGATTAAAAAAAAGAAAAGAAAAAGAAAAACATACCTTATAATTAGATAATTAGTATCTAGTAGTAGCCTCAGACCTTGTGTATAAGAGAGAGTGACCAAATGAGTGCTGAAGGAACCAAAAAATGAGAGTTAAGGACTCGATGGTTGACTGCTTGGTGCTGCTCGAGGCTAAATATGCCGACATCTCCAAAATGAACCTTAAATAGAGTTGTAGACCAAAAAAGAACCAAGAGTGTAATACAAGGCCCAAAAGCACCAACCTCGAAAGTGAGTGATGTTGATGTTGAGTTTGAGGGAGGGTGTTACTAAATCCCACATCGGAAGAGGATAGTCCAAAGATCCTGTACTTAAGTAGAGACCATACATTTCCTTGTAATAACGCGGTTGAAGAGGCAATCTAAGAAAGCAAAGCCATGCGCTTGTCAAATGGACATGCGTGTATGGGTGCATCTGTTACCTGTGTAGGCAAAGTGGACAATATTGTTAATTTGCAAAGTATGAATCATTACAATTGGTGTCAGAGCCTAGGATGGCTTTGTTTTCTTGGTGGGGAGAATGTAATACCCTGCCCAAAAGGATCAAAAGTACCAGCAGTCCCAATAGTCCCTGAGAGTGGGTGAGGGTAAGATTGAGGAAGGGTGTTATTGAATTACCACGTCGAAAGCGAATAGTCCATCGAAAGCAGATCCTATATTTAAGTAGAGACTGTACATTTCCTTGTAATAATGCAGTTTAAGGGGCAATATGAGAAAATAGAGCCATGCGATTTTCACATGGACGTGTGTGTATGGGCGTGTATATTGCGCATGCGGGCAAAACGGACAATAGTGTTGATTTACGAAGTGTGGGTCGTTATAAATGGTGTCAGAGTTGAGGATGGCTTAGTCTTCTTGGTGTGGAGAATGTAATACCCAGTCTAAAAGGACCAAAAGTACCAAAGTCCCTGAGAGTGGGTGAGGGTGAGGGTGAGGGTGAGGGTGAGGGTGAGATTGAGGAAGGGTGCTACAGAATCCCCACATCGAAAGCGGATAGTCCAAAGATCCTATATTTAAGTAGAGACTGTTCATTTCCTTGTAACAATGCGTTTTATGGGGCAACCCGAGCAAACAAAGCCATGTGCTTGTAACATGGATGTGCATGTATGGGCGCATATGTTGCGCATGCAGGCAAAGCGGACAAGATTGTTAATTTGCGAAGTGCGGGTCGTTACAAATGATATCAGAGCTAAGGATGGCTGTCTTCTTGGTTGGGAGACTGCAATATTGTGCTCAAAAGGATCAAAAGTACCAACAGTCCTTGAGAGTGGGTGCGGGGTGAGGTTGAGATTGAGGACGGGTGTTACCAAATCCCCTCATCGAAAGCAGATAGTCCAAATATCCTATACCTAAGTAGAGACTGTACATCTCTTTGTAACAACGCGTTTTAAGGGGGCAACCAGAGAAAACAAAGCCATGTGCTTGTCACATGGCTGGGCTTGTATGGGCACATGCGGGTAAAGTGGACAATATTGTTACTTTGCAAAGTGTGGGTCATTATAAAGAAGCAAACAAACAGTGCCAGAGTCACATACTTGGTGTAGATGAAAGAAAAAGAAGAATTGAGAGAAGAGGAGTAGAGAAGTACCTGATAGCCGGCACCTGTGACCCGGTGCTCGGTGGTGATAGAAAGTGCATTATCTAGTATGAATGAGCTCTCGTCCATCTTGGTCGAGATGGATGAGATGATCGATTTTTCTCATTTCATCAACTCGCTCGAAGATATTGTATCCTTCCCCTTCGATATTGAGATGACTCGGATGTGTTGACTCAGTAGCGTTTGAGACTTTAACCTGTGGTTGTTACACGACCCCAAGCACCTCCTAAGCCGAACGATTAAGGTTGGTGACCTTAACTGCCTATTTAAGCGGTTGTACGAAAATATGAAGTTATATTTCGTGGGTTCTTGTTGTGGAATGCCTTTTAGAAAATGAATTGTAAAAGTAACATAACAGCCATATCTTCCTTTCTTCTATTTATTTATTTATTTTATCAGGGAAAAAAATAACTGCCATGCATAACTTCTTTCTTCATTTCTTCTATTTATTCTCCCATGCATAACTGCCACTAACTGCCACTAACTGCCAAGTACCCATTACCAGGTAACCGTCCACTTCCAGCTCGTTTTTTGGCCCATTTTCCACGATAATTACCCATTTTCAATGTCACTTCTTTTTGCCATGTCTCACACTTCCCTGTCTCCCCAGCTATGTATGTTTCAGTTCCTCATTCTCTATTTCCTCTTGCTACACGCCACCTTACCATTGGCTGAAATTTTATAGTGGTAACACTAACAATAGCAATAACAATAGGATTGATTCTTGTAGTTACCTGATCCAAAATGAATAAAAAAGAAAAAGAAAAAAAGATTGATTCTCGTAGTTGTTTTCATGGTTTTCAACTTTTTGTACCTTTTCTCTTTTTCTTGAAGGGATGCTCATCAATCTTTGTTCATCTTTTTTCTTTCTAATGTTTTCTTTGTTTTCAATAAAAAAGAAAAAAATGATTCTTGCAGTACACCAATTTTTCATCCTTCAGTGTAAATGATTTTTTTAAAACCGAACTTTTAAGGGCCCAAATTAACTTAAGAATACATTTTCAAATTTAAAATTCAAATTAAATAGAAAGTGAAATAAACCTGTAAAATGTTATAAATTCTTATGATTTGGTTTCCATGACTAACCAAAGGTTTTCTAACCAATAAATTTTGTCAATAAGAAGAAATAAAACTGATGGGTGAGAGGAAGTATGATAATAGAACACTTAACCCATAAACTAACCTATAAACTAATGTTTTGACGAACTTCTATACATATATTTGGAAAAAAAAAAGAAAAAGAAACCTCTATACATATGCAATAAATCAACATTTATTTATCTATAGAAGATACTCTTCTTATATAATATAAATGGGAATATTTTAAAAATGCTATTATGTAGTGTTTGTTTGTGTGTAGGGTTAGACTCCTTAGATGGAGTTTTTTTTGATCTGGGGCTCATATACTCTACGATGTTATGTTTCTTATAAAAGTAGTATGTAAATGTTTTATTTTAGTAAATAAATATTTGTTAGTTCTTAGAAAAATAATAATTTTATAAGGGGCTCTTTCTATGCTTCTTTCATTTTTCATCTTAATGAAGACTAGGATGTGGGTGGATTTTCTAGGATACATGTTGGAAACTTGGAATTATGTTCCTATTTTTGTTTGTTACAGGTAATCCTAACATGGTTATGGCATTTGCTGGGAATAAAGCTGATTTGGAAGACAAAAGAAAAGTGACAGCTGAAGTAAGCACTATTTTTTTTCCCCGTCAATTTGATGTGTTTAGCGTTGAATGTAAAGTCCTCCTCTCATATTTATTTGAAATATCAAGAATCTTGAGGGTATGGCTTGCAAGTGTGAGTTTGATTGGTAGGCGACAAGCTCACTATACATTTGTATATTTGTGTTGCAAGTTTGTGTATGTTAGTTTGGACATATATCTCCAGTACATAATGTTCTGTATGAATTGTGAATTATATTTCGTCTATTGTTTCTGTGATCTACCATTTTGCTTCTAAAAGATATTGGCATAAAGTATATGCCTGGACCCATTTGGATAAGCTTCTACTTCCTGTTTCTTTACTTTTAAAAGGAAAAAAAATGAAAGTTTTGAGTGTGAAAAATTTTGATAGTTACTTTTAAAGTTGACTACCATTATTTTTCCTTTCAAAAGTAAAAAAGCAGGAAGTAGAAGTTTATCCAAACAGGCCCTTAATTTTGCATTACTTCAATATAGTAGAAAACTTTTGAGAAAACACACTGTTTACAAAGAAAACTGAGGAGGTTCTTGCAATCGTGAGGACTGCCGTGAAGTTATTATTAGTAGGTAGATGCTATTCCCTTGTTCTACTAGGATTAGATCTTATTAATGCTCTAAATATAGTCTTGTAAGTCTCTCTTTTAATGGATGAATAAGAATTACAGAATTTTCTAGTGCTATTGGAGCTCTTGAGGGTTGTGTGATGCCTAAGGGACCTTGGGTGTGTGACCTAAGAGTTCTAGGAGTGATTCCTAGATTATCTTCTTCTTCTTCTTCTTCTTCTTCTTCTTTTACTTTCTGTGCTGCTGTATTTTCTTTAAATCCACCCATAATCTCTTGTTTCAAACCCTTTAATCCCCAAAACCCTACCTTTCTAAAACCCTACCTTTCTATAACCCCAACCCTTCTCCAACCTTTAAACCTTAACCTTAGCACCCAAAACCATAAAATAATTGAATTTGCACCCATAAATCCTTGCTGTCCAGATTTTCCAGCAAGGATTCCTTGTGTTTCCGGGCACTGCCTTGCCTTATACATTGGCCTATTCCTACCTTGACTCATCTACAAAGCTTCTACTCAATATTGGATATCGTTCCGTAACGTCCAGCATAAGTTTGGTATCAGAGTGAGGTTGGCGTTATAATGATGAGATTGGGAAGGACTGAGAGAGGGAGATTGACTAAATGAGAGTGATGAGATACTATTTCGAACTATGGAGTAAATGTAAGTGATACGTATTCAATTGAATGACATGGAGACTCAAATGTTACAATCTACTTATAAATTGGCAGCCATTATGCAAGGAGAGGCTTCTGGGAGTAATAATAATGGCGAAAGAGGTTCAAATCAAGAGGGACAACATACCGATCAGCTTCCAAACACTCCTCAAGGGCATAAAGTAAGGGTTGAAGCACTGCAACAGCCCACATTTGAATATGTTAGAGAGCTACGAGAAACAGAATGATGTGAACCGCATGATACAGCTTGGGATATAACAAAGAAGGTAAAAGTGTAGGTGTCAGACTTTGAAAGAAGGATTGATCCTACTTTATTTTATGATTGGCTTGCTTCATTTGATGAGTACTTTGATTGGTATGACATGAGCGATGATCGGAAAGTGAGGTTTGCTAAGTTGAAGCTTATTAGCTTAACAAAAGTATGGTGGATAGGTGTTAGAGATATTAGAAGGACTGGGAAATCATCAATTGGCACATGGCAATAGATGAAGGCTAATCCTTGGGAGAAATACATGCTAGGCTGCTAGCCAATTATTATGACAAGTTGTGCAAACAGGGTAGCATGTCTATAGTGGAGTATTTGCAGAAGTTCGTTGAGCTAAAAACTATAAGTTCAGTGATGGAATACTCACAACAAACGCTTGCACAATTCAAGGCTGGTTTGAGGACTAATATAAGGAGAGAGTTGATTCGTCAACCATTATGTAGTCTTGAATATGCGTTTCAGGTTGCATTGGACATGGAGGAATACTTGAATACCTATTTATTTGAAAGTTTGGGTCTCAAGTCGTAGGGACAACATCTAAGAAGCTCAACGACACCACTCATAGCGCATGGGCAGCCCCGACACAACCATTTAAATGACCTAATATGTCCAAACCATCTTTCTTATATGGTAGATCCAAAAGGCAAGGGTGCTAGGTCTAGCTAGTGTTTCAAGTGTGGGGAGCCTGGTCACATGGTATGCCATCTCTATTATGAACGTTCCTATAAGGAAAAGGGTAAAATATATATACTCAAAACTTGATGCTGTGTGGACTAAAACTTGATGCTGTGTGGACTACTAGCTATGAAATGGATAAGGGTAGACCTAGTACTTGGGGCTAGGAGGGTAGAGGTCTCAGGGGCCTTTGTTGCCCGGCACTCTCCCTCCCCTTTGAAACAATGGCTAACCTAGGCCCAGGTCATGTTTCCCACATCAATATACATCCCTTACCTTGCATAGGTCATGCTACCTACCATGGTTGGGATCCAACTTCATAGGTATCATGACATATTTACCTCAGGGCTATGAGTCTTGGATATGGCGATGTCTGGGGTCTCACCCCTCAATGTTATATAGAGAGGTGTGGATTCTCACCCCTCCTCAATGTTATATGGAGAGGTTCGGGTTCTCACCACTCCTCGAGGTTATACAGTGAGGTGGGGTCTCACCCCTCCTCAATGTTATATAACGAGGTTTGGGGTCTCACTCATCCTCAAGGTTATATGGCGAGGTATAGGTTCTTACCCCTCCTTAAGGTAATATTGCGAGGTTGGGGTTTCACTCCACCTCAAGGTGAAGTTGTTGGCTACCAACCTCACTTGCTCTGGCATGGCTCGGGGGATGGGGGGTTGGTTTGGAGGTTAGGGCTAAGGTGCATTAAGGTGAGGTCTTTCTCCTTTTACGTTTAGCCGAGAGAAAGGGATGGGGTGGTTCATTGACCTTATCCTTAAGGTTAAAGTGAGGATGACATGTTCTTGACTTGTTTCAAGTGCAGCACACTTCATGCATTGCAGCTATTGACACGTTGCTTTGTGAAGCTTGCATACATCATACAGACATAGGATCATGACATGAGTGCAGGCTTATCTAGGACTTTTGGGGTGTGGAGTTAGGGGGTGCATGCACATTGTGGTGCTAGGGCCTAGAGCACTCTAAAGCATTTCTAACCTTTCTTCTTTTATTTTTTCTTTATTATTATTATTATTTTATCGAACTCTTGTGCTTTTCAATTACCGACCATTAGATTAGATCACCCATTTGATCTAAGTCATCAACTATTAAAAAAAAAAAAAAAAGGAAAAAGGGGAGTGGGAAACAAATATTGGAATTAGAAAATTGGCCAACCTGAGCTAGAAAGTAGAAACAAAAACCAATTGAGCTTATTGGCCAAAAAATGAGACTATTCAACTGTTTATGTGTAAATTGATTTATCTTTATTAGTTACATCTAATTAAATATTTTAATATTAGTTTTATTAAAATGTGCGCCTCACTTACCTTAGGCCCACGCTTTTTTTTTTTTTTTGGCACCTTGCGCCTAGTCCCTAGGAGTCCTTTGCGCCTAGGATGCGCCTTGCGCCTTTAATAACTATGATGTTAATGTGATTAGAATTGTGTCCGACAAAATTAATAGTTCTAGATTCACAAGGATTATGAGGGATTTTGATTTTTTTCATTAGAGAGAGTGGGTTAGTTGATCTGCTGTTGTTAAATACTACTTTCACATGGTCAAATGGGAGGGAAAGAGTAGTATGTTGTAGATTGGATAGGTTTCTTTTCTCAAATGAGTGGGATGAGTGGTTCCCTAATGTGAGACATGAGTCTTTTCCTAAGGTGTGTTAATGTGAATAGAGGCAAAGATGAATGGTGAGAGGCATGGATAAATGTGTGAAATAAAAGTCATAAAAGTTATTTATTTCAATCGTCACTTAGACTAATGTAATAGTGTTATTTCAATTATTATTATTATTATTATTATTATTATTTTTTTTTTTTTTGGAACGAGGGGGCGGGGCGGGGTGGGGTGGGGGCGCAAAGCGAAGGAGAAAAGAAAATGAATTTGAGAAGAGTTTAGAAAGGAGTTCTTATAAGACATGCCATATCGTTCTATATAATATTGTAGATATTAACCCATTGTAGAGATGTTTTTGTTTAACCCATTGTAGAGATGTTTATATTTAAGATATTTTTAGAGATTTGTGACTTTCGGGTCTAGAAATGAGTGATGCATCTTGTTCTTTAGTCTTCCAGGGTTTTATTTCCTTGCCTTTTCTCTTTTGGATATATGGGTTTATATATATATATATATATACACACACAAAGACTTAGAGTAATTTTCTTATAGGCAGCTTAAATGTGAGGACTTTGATTTCTTAGTCAATGTATGATTTGTATTTTAAAAAATGGACCGATGGATTAGATATTCTGCTCATGCATGTCAAAAATCATGATGATCCGATGGTCATTTTTTAAAATACAGACCGAAAAACTGTAACAGTTTTTACCATTGGATACTGTCACAGTTTCTCATAGTCAATATTTTAAAAACTGACTGTCGGATCACTGTGATTTTTGGCATGCATGACATTTATAAAATGAATATCTCATCCAACGGTTGGTTTTTCAAAATACATGTCCCATATTGGTTAAAAATCCAAGTCCTCACATAAGCTTATATGTGTACATACCTATTACACATAAGCTTATATGTGTACGTACCCATATTGGTTAATACATTGATTTAATTTACCTCTTTAATAATAAGAAGAAAGTATTGCAGAACCAGGTTGTATTTGCTTATTGTTTGATGTGACTTGGTGAGGAATCATCGCAATTTATGTAATTTTTGTTGCAGTAGAAACTATTATTATTTGATCTCCTTTTCTCTTTATTGATCATTATAGTTAGACTTGCATTATCATCATTTTCTTGGGTTTAATATTATTCTCCATGACATCTTGTTATTGGTCTTGCTTTATTGTTGAATTATATGTTAAAACTTTCACCAACAAACATATGTGTTTAAATGCATATACTGTCTAGTCCCTTTGCTAAGCTTTGCAATCTATTGGAGTAAGAGGTTCATTTTGGCTCTATGAAATGAATTTGCAGGAGGCACGCGTATATGCCGAGGAAAATGGCCTTTTCTTCATGGAAACATCTGCCAAAACTGCCATCAATGTCAATGATATTTTTTATGAAATAGGTGTGTATTTAATTTTATTTGCTTCTGAACGGGGATAATAGCATAGTATTGGTTAATTGACCATATTATTTTGCAAATTGGGATATGAGCTGCATACTTGCCAATACTTCATTTTCTCTTTTTTGCACTATGAGAGTATTTCCTTTATTGATGAAGGGCGTTGCTTCTTTGATTGTCTAGCTTTTGAAATTAGTTCACCTTATGTTGTGTTATTTTGGTTTATTTTCCTTTGGTTGATACCATAGTAGCGATTGGATAGAGTGTGTTGTTTTTTTTTTTTTGGTTGGGGGCGTGGGGGTGGTTGGTAAGGGTTTGCTTATCCTTCTATTCTAGGGAGAATGTCTTAGGCAATGATTTATGCTAGTGTCACACAGTAGGATTTTCAATATGGATTGAGTTTCCATGTATTAAGTGCTACTATACAACCATAGAGTAATTATTTGCAAAGAGTTTTTAGTGAATTATATTCAACCTAGTAACATTTTTTTAGTATAGGTCAAGTATTTTATGTTCGTGGTTAAAAGTACTATTTTTTTTTTAAATTATTATTATTATTTTTTTTAATTTTATCAAATAGAAGTGTGATATATCATCAAAGAGATGAAAGGAAAAAAACCCCTGCACACATGAGGTATAGAGGCCACAAAGGCATTGGAATAAAAACAGGAAAAAAAAAACAATTTTGATATAAATATTTTTGAAGGTTGCACAACATGCCCCATATTGTTGATAGGTAGTGTTCTTGTAGTGAGTGAGGGAAGTGAATTATCCAAGTTAGTGGTGTCCAAATTGATGAAGATAGCAAGAGTGTTGCAGAGGGGAGAGCAAGGCAACCGGGGAGGAACTTCTGAGGTATAGCTGTAAGAAAGAGAGGATCCAAAGAGTGGGAATGCTCTTGGTCCTTAGAGGTTCTCAATTGAGAGAATTATCAATCTCAGAGCATGCAACCTTAGGATTTGATCCTTCTATATGAGCCATGAATGGCCTTTACATAGAGATCAAGGCTCCCATGTGACAAAATTCTATTGGTCGAATCATCAAGCCCAAGGGAGCCTCTTTCCACTCATAATTGGGATTTTTTTTATAGCTCCAAAGACCTGAGTGGGTGTATTTAATGAGCTCACATTGAATATGGTATGTGTCCAAAGGACAAAATCAACCTCGTTCTCCCGTGGCAGCCGTGGTAGACAACGAGCCGACAACCAGTTATGGGCTAAGTTACTCAAGGCTCAAGCTATCCCAAATGAGTGGGACAGAGTGGCATGTTTTAACACTCGACCTGCACCAAACCCAAATTAAGGCGCCCCCAAGTCCTGCCACTGGCTTGAGCAGGCATTAAAGCTTTAGGGTGGAAAGCAAAAGGGTTAAGGGCAAGTTTGAGGTGTCGAATTTCTTTAAGCCCTTGTTGCCTAAATGCCAAATATGCTTGCATTTTAGATAGAGGCCCTTGGCCCAACTGAATTTCTTATTTGAAAGAGAAAGGCTAGTAGCCTTAGGTGCCACAAGTTCTTCATTTTAAGATGCCACGTATTAGTTTCTTATTAATTAAGACTTGTAAACAGTAATACACATATTTTCATCCCATTATGCGATAAAATAGTGCTTTGTAGGCACACATGAGGTATACTGTATACAAGCCACAAAGGCATATGAACAGGGGGAAAACAAAATACTGACTAAGAGAATCTACAAATTTATGGACGACTGTTCACTATATACTGTCGAGCCTTTCCATAGTTTCTAATTTTTTGAACTTTTATTTACTTCCAATGCAAATATATTCAATAAACATTCATACTAAATTAAAATCTGAATTCCAAAATTTTGACTAAAATATCCCTAAATTGTGAAGATACAAAACTAGACATAATCCCATAAGATTTCACTAATCACAATAAAAGATTTCCTAGTTAAATTAAAATTTCTTTAAAATAATAATTTGTTTTAAAATATAACTCAATTTCTTAATAAAAAAAAATATCGTGCAGCTCTGTTCTCTCATAGGCAGGGTCGTTAAATTCCACCAATCGCAATAAAAGACTCCTGGTTAAATTAAAATTTCATATAAATACAAATTCACAGTTTTGAGGCACATTCTGTGACCCTGAGATGCACATTCCACGACATTGAGTTATGCCCCACAGTCTTAAGGTGATGGATCCAAGGGACAACCATGAGATAGCCTCGAGATGCAAGGTCACACCACCATTGTGACCTAGACCTTGGGAGACGAGGTTGCATCTTGGCATGGACATAGAAGGTTGCACTTGTGTCCTGACAAACAAAACTCTTCATAACCAGGGCACGAGCCTTGCCTGTCACATTGTCACCCGGCAGTGAGTTCCAGCAAAGTGTTGGGTAAGTTTGCCGTAGAAGAAGTATTTACAGATGAGCACAAATCTATGAACAATGAAAACTAAATTAGCATGATGGATGAGGGGATGCTGATAGCATGGGCAGTTCAATACTTTAAAGCGATCTATCTATACACAAGATGATGAAGTGAGATTGATAAGGAGCTTCCAAATGGGTTCCCAACTTTAAGTGAAGAGGTACGGTTAAAGTTTGAACAAAAAATGATGAAGGAGGAGATAAAGCATTATTTGCCGTTGGAGCTTACAAAGCACCTGGACCAGATGGTTTCCCAGCAGTGTTCTTTCAAATAACCTGGAATATATTGGGGGAGAGGATATGTGAAATGGTGAAGAAAGTTTTTAGAGAAGGGGAACTTTGTAAGGGGTTGAATGAGACTTATCACTTTCGGCCAATAAGCCTATGTAATACTTTGTACAAGATTATTAGTAAAATATTAGTGAACAGAATAAGGCCTTTATCAGAGGAATTGGTGTCACTAATGCAATGCAGCTTTGTAGCTGGAAGGCAACCAGCTGATAATGTAGTAATTGTGCAGGAAGTGATTCACTCTTTTAAAAACAAGTAAGGGAGGAAAGGATGGATGGCATGGAAATTGGACTTAGAGAAGGCATATGATAGAATGAATTGGGATTTTGGCAGAAATAGGAGTAAGGAGAAAATGGAGAAATCTTATAATGGAATGTATTAAAACTGCAGAAATGAGGGTGCTATGGAATGGAGGAATTACGGATGAGATTACGTTGGGCAGAGGGCTAAGAGAAGAAGATCCTTTATCTATCTTCATATCTGTTCGTACTATGTTTAGAGAAGTTGGGGCACATAATCAGTCAAAAGGTAGAAAGCAAGAGGTGGAAACCAGTGAAGATTACTAGTGGGGGTCCGGACATATCTCATTTATGCTATGCCTATAGCATCTTGCTTTTTGCAGAGGCAACAGAGCAACAATCAAGAGAGGTATGAGAATGTATAGAAGAATTTGGGGGAGCATCAGGAGAAAAGGTTAATTTGGCTAAATCCAAAATGATTTTCTCTAGTAACACTTCAAAGAAAGTGTCAGAGGCCATAAGCAGGAAAACAGGACTGCCAATAGTTAAAAATTTGGGAAAGTACCTGGGGATTGAACTGAATCAGATGGGGGCAAAAAAAAAAAGCTTTACATAGGGACTTGGTTGAGAAGATTCAGGGTAGGTTGGTAGGGTGGAAGTCGAAGCAGCTGACAATAGCCGGAAGATTTGACGTATGTTCAAGCTGTAACTAGTGCAATGCCAAACTATGTATAGGTAGGTTGGCAGGGTGGAAGTCGAAGCAGCTGACAATGGCCGGAAGATTGATGTGTGTTCAAGTTGTAACTAATGCAATGCCAATCTATGTAATGTATGTTGCAAAAATTCAGAAGGAAATTAACGAGCAGATTGATCGTTTGAATAGGAATTTTTTGTGGGGAGGGACTAAGCAAGAGAGAAAGGTGCATATGGTTAAATGGGATGTGGTCTGTTTGAATTAAGAGAAAGGAGGGTTGGGGTTAAGGATGGAGAGAGTGAATAGTGCTATGTTAGCAAATCTGGGATGGATATTGAGAGAGGAGGATAACTTGTGGACAAAAGTGGATCGAAGCAAGTACATGGGGACAGAGGACCTGTTGAATTGTCAAAAAAGGAAGGCAAGTTCTACAACTTGGAAGGGAATTGAATATAGTAGGGAGACCTTGAGGGAAGGGATAAAATGGAGGGTAAGTGATGGGGCTAAAATAAAGTTTTGTACAGACTGGTGGGTTCAGGGAAACAAGCTTCAAAACCATGCACTGAAAGCTTTAACAGAGGAAGTTGTAGAAGAAAAGGTGGAGGATTGGTGTATTAATGGGGTATGGATTGAAGGTAAATTGAGAGAATGGTTGCCGGATAGATCAAAGAAATAAGGTGCATTCATGTGGAAAATAAAATTGGAAGACAAGATAGAGCCATATGGAATGAGGATTCCTCGGGCCAGTGCTCAGCCAAGACTGCTTACAAGCTGTTATCAAGAAATGATGTGGGTATGAATGAACAATTTAAGTGGAAATCCTTGTGGAAAATGAAGATCCTACCAAAAATGAAGACATTTGGTTGGCTGGAGATTCATGATAGGTTGTTGACAAATGAAAATAGAGCTCGAAGGGGAATGACACAAGATTTGAGTTGCAGCATTTGCGGGGAATGTCGAGAAAACAATAATTCACATACTAAGAGACTGGCTGGAACAAATGTATTTGGGAAGATTTTTTAACTTCGAAGATTTTAGAAAACTTTTTTAATGGAGATGTTGGTTCCAGAGGAATCTGATGATAGGAGACGTTGAGAAGATTGGCATACCGCGGAATGTATTATTCATGACAGCTTGGTGGAAGGTTTGGAAGTGGAGGAATAAGAACAACTTTGATCCATTGTTTGAATTCCCAGTTATCCCAAATTTGCTGATATTAGAGGATGCTAAAGAAATAGTGAGGAATTTGAATGAAACAGAGAGTAAGAGGAAATATACCCAGAGGTTTATATGTTGGAAAGCTCCTAATGAAGGGTGGGTAAAACTGAACACTGATGGAAGAGTATAGGGCTGCCCGGGACAAGCAGGAGCGGGAGGACTGATTAGGGATGCAGAGGGAAGGTTGGTAATTGGCTTCTCTTCTAATCTGGGATTTTGTAGGATTGATGTGGCTTAGTTGTGGGGAATTTATCATGGAAGGAAGTGAAGCTTGCTTGGGAAGTGGGTGTCAAGAATATTGTAGTAGAGTCAGACTCTTTAACATCGGTGACGATTGTGAATGAACTGGTAGGAGATCACCATTCACAGTTCGAGTTGGTGGAAGCATTTAGAAGTCTAATGAGAAAGGATTGGAGTTGCTTGATAAAACACGTACATAGAGAAGCTAATTTCAGTGTGGATTGGTTAGCAGGAAAGAGCTAGGAGCTTGAAAGGGGTATGAAAATTTATAATGAACTTCCTGAGGGATTAGCAAGATTGTTGGGTGAGGATATGAGAGGGGTTGCTAGACCCATAGATGTTTTAGTTTATTTTTTTCTTTTGATGTTCTTTC
>JAESVK010001086.1:120085-134275 GCA_017140935.1 Hamamelis virginiana
GCGAATTCCAGCAAAGTGTATTTACGGATAGCACAAATCTATTAACAATGAAAACTAAATTAGCATGTGAGTTCTAAGTGTTTTTGGATTTGCACTTTCCAATCACCATTGCTTCTTCTGCTTCAACCTGAAAAACCTAAGATGCCTTTATTCTTTGCTTTCACAAGTCCCCACAATAAAGCTAATAATTACAGAAGACTAATGAAAGCTGGCAACTCTGGAAAATGAGGAAATAATGCATCCTTTAATCTCTTCATATATTCCTTCTCATAGGCATGGGATTATTAAGAGAACAACTATCTATATTCTAACTGTAAAAGACCTGTAGGAGGAGGAATTTGCTCAATTCAAACGCCAGCCTTTTAGTATAAGAAGAAGCCACAAGGCCCACAACCACCCAATGCCTTACAACAGGAGTTGCATGGAGGAAAAATTATATTATTTGATTACTGAATTTCCAACGTGTATATTGAAATTGATGCTAGATATACATTAATCACACTTTTGTTGAGTTCATAGAGTAACTTCAATTTATGTCATAATTGAGGCTCTTTGTGAGCTTTAGCGATAGGCGACAAATAGGGGTCGCAAGATATTGTTCCAGTCATTAAAGAAGTATTAAACATGCTGATTCTGTTACTTTTTTGAAGATCCACAAAAAATGAGATTCAGATTAGGAGCATATGGTTCAAATGTTGATTACTGTGGATGGAGTGCTGGAGAGTAGAGAGTGTAAGGAGAGGAGTAGAGGAGATCTAAGATGTATTGTCATATCTGATATG
Source organism: Hamamelis virginiana (assembly GCA_017140935.1). Classification (NCBI taxonomy): domain Eukaryota; kingdom Viridiplantae; phylum Streptophyta; class Magnoliopsida; order Saxifragales; family Hamamelidaceae; genus Hamamelis; species Hamamelis virginiana. The sequence goes on from JAESVK010001086.1 coordinate 120,868, forward strand.
CAATGAACTAATTTGTAGAACTTAATGACTAGTCAGTTGCCAACAGGGGAACAAACCAGCCAGAGCAGAAACACAATGTGATCTGGATACTTCTCTTTATGATTTTTCTCTTATAGATACTTCAAATTTTTAGCTTATTCTCTTTTAGACATTTGTCCTTTTGATAAAGAGTAGCATTTTCTTTCTATTGTCTAATACAACCCAATCGCACTCAAAGTTCTTAAACTAATTGCTCAAAGACTGTTTGCAACTTCAAATGGCAAATGAGATTAATGGGCATATGATGTGCTTTGCATGTTTTTTTTTACAGTTATGTCTATTGTTCACAAGGCTTACACCAGGCTAGAATAGAATTTTGAATAATGAGCTGGATCTTGACTGCAAGTTAAGCTAGTTTATGGTTGCCTCAAAGGGTTGTGTCAATGAATCAATAGCATATTGTGGTGCTTTGGGGCCTGATTGTTAGCATAACCCACATCAATAGAAACAACCATGCATTTCCTTTTGTCCATGGTGCTTGGGCCAGGTTCAAAGGCTGAAGGAGAAGATTTGAATCACTTTTATTGGTGTTCCTTGTATTGACATTCACGAATTCTTTCTTTTGTCCTTTCCTGGTTGCTAGGGTTTCTACTTATTGATGATATTTATGTACTTCAGAATTAAGTTAATTTAGTTCTTGCTCGAAGCATGGTCTTAGATACACGTGCCATTAACCTATTTAGAAGTGCATTGTTTAATTAACGGAGGTCAAATCTTTAACCATGTAATTAATTTATGATTGCATTTGCAACATTTTATCTTTCTCGTTAAAATTTCTATTCATGTTTCTCAATATCCTTGTGTAATTTTTAGCATTTTAATATTCTTTTGGCCAATTTAAACTCCTTGTGGTTCGTGACGAGAAATTTTTTGTTGTGATGTAAACAGCTAAGAGGCTGCCTAGAGCTCAACCTGCTCAGAACCCAGCAGGGATGGTTCTTGTGGACCGACCAGCGGAAGGATCTCGAGTTTCATCATGCTGTTCTTAAATATTTTCTTAGGTTCCTCAGTTCTTTTCTCATACTTGAGTCTTTTTCTCTTCCTGATTCTGATTTGCTTTATTATACTTTAGTGCCACTGCCTTTTAGAACTGGATCAAGTACTTTGAACTTATGATGTATGTAACAGAACACCATTTTGAGGTATAGAATATATTTCTATATGAAAGATGCTGTCCATCATGTTTCATGGACACCTCTAAATGAGTGATGTACCCTTCCGAGACATGTATTTAACACATGTCGGGATAACAAACATTCCTTGGGAGTCTTGTACTAATATTATAATCTTTCTATCTTTATTATATTAATTATTACAATTTACTTCAAAGTATGTCCTGTGTTTGTAACTATACATAACTTAAAACTTATAACATACATATTATATGAAATTAAGAAATGCCTTTGTCTAGGGACTTAGCATGCTGTCAAGTGCTAAGTTGCTAAGGTTTAAAGTGGGTGAGGTTGAATAAGGTGCTAGACTATGACATTGTGTAAAGGAAATAGAATAGTGCAGTATTATCATGCTCATTAAGCCTCTAGAACCCTGAATTGAAATGTACATGACTCAATTAGTAAACTAGGAGTTGGGAAACATCTTATGTATGTGTGGTCAACATGGTGATCGTTCAATGCACCTTATCATCTGATCGAACCCTATTTTGGCAAAATCTTCAAGAACGATGTGGGACCCATTGGAATAATTTGAGCTTATTGAGACTCTTATTTAAAATTGCTCTCAAAACTTTCTATTTTTGAAAATTTTTAGGATTTTGGCAATAAGATTTGAGTCCTAATATGGGATAGGAAAAGGTTTAGAAAGTTTTTATATTCTTTCCACCTGAAATTATGGAAATGTTTTGTGGAAATGTTTTGGATCATAAAATTGACGGGTCATATGTAATAGGGGGGAATGGTCTTCAAATTATTTAGATATCAGACTCTCAGGTTCAAATTATTTAGATATCAGACTATCAGGTGATAGTGCATACAATTTCTGCCGCCAAAGGTTTGTGATAAAAATTCCCATTCTTCGAAAGGAAGATTTGGAATGTGTAGAGCGTGGCTGACAATACTGGAACATTGTTGATAATATATTTGGTATATTGGCTTTGCTATAATGGGTAAAACTTAGGGAATGTAGGAATTGTGTTGATCTGTACATGGAGTGCTATATGGGTGTATCATCTCACATTTGATAAAGGATATACAAATGACTTGTATACCACCCTGTTAAACTTCAGAGAAAACATTATTTTCTGAAGATAACCAAATGCTGGTTATGCTATCACTTTTTCCTTTTTCTTTTCTGTGATTAGCTTCTGGGATTTACCATCTTCTAGTAACTGCTGGCATTTAAAATAAAATAACCCTAATCTGATTTTTTATTCCACATAACATTCGTCAGAGATTTCACTCTCTTCTGAGTAAGACTTTTATACCAAACTCAGTTTTTGACCTGTTTTTATTTCTGTGCCTATAAAAAATAGGTAAGTAGACAAGAACTTGGGTTTGGTTATGCAATAATTATTGGGTGAAAGAAATTAATAGATGAAATAAACATACATTTGTTATTCAAATGGTTTGGACAGGCAAGGCCTACACTAGTTGAGCTGTATCATTTGGAGTTGTGGGCTAGCCATGGAATGATGCATGCTGCTAAATTGAGTGGCCCTATCTAGTGTGAATAAGGGCACACTTGTACTGGTATTGGTATATTGGTAGCTTATGAATTCTAAATTCTATTTGCCAAACAAGAACACACTTATGCCTAGATGGATATATTGGTAGCTTATGAGCTTTAAGTTTCATTTACTATGTGAGTTTTTAGTATAACGGATTTTGTGCTCTTGGGCAGGAATGTTGTTGACAGTAAATAGACAGTTTCAAAAGCGTGAAGATTGCATGGAGTCACTGGATAATTTGATGTGCAAATTTAGGGTGAGCTGAACTCTTGCCTGTTTGAACACTACTACTGTTGTTGAACCTTGTAAATGACTGGTCCCGTTGTGTGATTGGAGCTTGGTATGAAGAAAAGATTGTGACGTTTCACCCTCCAATTCTTGTTTTATGTGTATGCAATTATATATGATTAATCTTGCACCATCGTGGTATTGAAACACGCTCCCACCTCCTCCAACAACCCCTCCCCCTCTCACAGGAAGGAAACACACTCACACACATTATGAATTTGTGGGCAACTATATTTTAGACTTGTTATAAAAATGTTGTGATTTGTTATGAACATCTTTTTAGTTACAATAAAATTTTCCACACTTGAGTGGATTGGCAATTATTCGTGGGATTTATTGTGATAGAAAGGTTTGTTTTATTTTATTTTTATATTTTTGGGTACCAAGCAAAAAATTCAAGCGCACAGTAATTTTGAAACATTTTGATGCATGATCAAACTACACCAGGTGTAAAACTTTTAAGTCTTTTGACAACTTGTTTGTGTTGAAATCCTTTCGCAAACCAAACTTGCTTTCTAGCGTTTGCTGCCGTCATGTTCGTTTCTTACCTTGTACACCCACTTGTTATACAATGTCTTTTGTCCTCTAATAATTGAGTCAACTCCCAAGTCTGATTAGATATGAGTTAGTTAATGTCTTCCTGCATAGCTTACTCCCACTTGATTGAGTTCTCAACTTCCACTGCTTCCTCATGACATCATGGCTCACCACCATAATGTAAATAGGGTGAATAATGTTGTGTAGGTCTAAAGACTCTGGAAGACCGTCTTAACCAAAGTGGTAGGTAACTTGTTCCACCTATAGAAATGTGTTTTCTGAATTGTTTTGAACTCTGTTCTGTACGTCATTTTCAGAGATTTCTTCAAGCTTAACATACTCATTCTTTCCAGCAAAAATACTTGCATTAGTAGGCTCTGTAGCTGAACTGCCCTCGTGTGTGTGTGTGTATATATATAACTTATCCTGTCAAGACGTCCTTACGCTTCTTATCGTTAGTCCACTCCTTTTGGGAGCTATAGGAATGATATTTTGAAAAATTAATTGTTGGATTAAATAATCTTATGAATATTATAAACCCAAATATCATAATGATCCGATAATCGGTTTTCAAAAGCAGTCCATGTAATGCTTTGATGGCTGCTACTAATTATACTGTTATTCAGTTAATGTTAATTCAATCAACAATCCAGTCAGAAGCCATTAATTTTAACACATGGAATATCCATTATCTCAGTTAATATTCCACATTGGTACAAGTTTGGACTAAATTGAGTAAAAGTAAGGTTTAGGGACCATATTGTATTCACTCCAAAGTTGAAGGTGCTAAAATATTATTTTCATATATATTTTATTAATTAGAAACATCACAGTTTTTTAGAGTGATAGTTTTAAATTTTGACTGTTGGATCATTTTAATTTTTATCATGCATAACATCCATGAGAAGATTATCTAATTTAAATGGAGAGAGTTGAATTGTTTTAATGGGAACTTTTGGCTATCAAAGGATAATTTTGGCATTATAAATAATATGAAATGGAAATTTTTTAGATAAAGGTTATTAGAGTTGTTGTAACAATATAAATTGAAGAGGGGAGTGTGGGAGGTCCTAGAAGCGGGAATAGCACTATCCTTTTATCTCCGACGATGTTTGTTTTCTAGAGCACCCCGGCGATAAAATGGTGACGACAATGGCGATGTGTGTGTGTGTGAGAGAGAGAGAGAGAGAGGGTGCAAGAGAAACCCTCTCACGCAAAGGGATAAGCCATGGATGAATAGTCGCAAAGGAAACGTCTCGAGACTAGGGTTGCAGAGAGATAAGCCATGGATGAGTCAACTCGCTGCCCCCACTATCGTTTAACCATTTGATGCTGCCTTTCTTTTCATGTTAGCTTCATAAAGGACAAAAACCTATCACGGAACCCAAGGGGTGTCTATTTTCTTCAAAAAATTAAATCATTTAGTCGAATTTTTTTTTTCTTTTGTTTTTTTGGAAAAATTATTCAAAAGTCTCATTTTGAATTATTTTTTATTCAGAAGTTCCATCATCTTTTAACTTCACCTAAAAGTCCAAATTTAAGTTTTATTTTATCTAAAAGTTCAAAAAATTTATCTATGCATCAATTTATACAAAATCGAAGAACAAATGGATGCGTTTTTTATTAAAATGGATTTTTGGGTAAAGTGAAAAAATGACGGGATTTTTGGGTAAACAAAATTTATAAATAGGATCTATGGGTAAACACTCCTTTTTCTTTTTTTTTTTTTCCAGCGCAGTGAAGTCCGGGTTATTCTGAGGTCCGACATGGTGAACTTGGGATCCGGCACAGTGAATTCTAGGATCTAGCATAGTTAACACCAAGGTTGGGTGTGTAATGGTATTGAAGGTGTTGTTTGAGGAAGGAGTGATGGTATTGCTGTCCAAAATCTTTCTAAATAGGACCTTGCCCAATTTTTTCTACTTTCAAATGTGAAAGATTTGCGTGTTCCACTCCAAGCTTCCTCGCCTAGAACATCTTGGGCAGTCCAGTGTGTATCCTAATGCTGAAAAGCATGCTCATTAAGGATTTTCTGTTTATGCGTTTTGAAACTCCGATATGCTTCAGCGAAAACAGATGGAATAGCTTTGAGTGCCCTAATTTTTTTAATTTTTTTTTCAGAGTATTATTGTAAAGAGGTATTAATTAGGAAAATATTTGTGCTGCATAAGTTGTGCCCACAAAGAGTTGGGATGAGTAAGTTTAATGGCAAAAGCATTAATAAAAATATGTAAATTAGGAAGGCCTACTACATACTTTCTTCCAACCAAGCAACGGAATTTTCTTTCCATCGTGGAAAAGAATGCATTAATTGCATAAAGAGGAGAGATTTAAGATGAGAGTGGCATGCTTTGATTGGATCTTGGAATTTGAATTTTAATTTATGGTAAAAAGAAAAGCAAAAGCCAAAATTGGAATAGGAGAGCCTCGGACAAGGGTATGGGTATCCAAACAAAGAATAAAAAGGTTGGCCATTGGGATTGGCAATGGACAATCAACTTCATGCTCAATCTGTATATTGAACGTTTTGAATATGCTAACAGATCGATGTTTATAAAAATATTTGAGATCTATATGCATGTATTGGACATGCAAAATTTTAGGGTAATATTTATTTATTTATTTTTGTTAGGTAGGTTTGTTGGGTGGGTTAGGGTTAGGGTTAGGGTTAGGTAATTTGAAGCAACCATATTTTACACGATACAATTAGGAAAACCGCATGTATATTGTGGAGGTGAATTTCATAAAATAATAATAATAATAATAATTAAAATAGTGATATGACTTGAAGATCATTAAGAGAATTGTACATGAGACTGCATGTTCTTTCTTTACTGCTTATGCTTAGATAGGTACTTATCCCATTCATAAAGCACCCTACATTAAAATTTTATTTACAAAAAGAAAAGTAAGCTTATGGATGAGGTCTGTACTAATATTTTATTAATGAGAGATTTAACATGTGTGTATATATATATATATATATATATATTTATTTATTTATTACTTTTTTGTTTTTTGTTTTTGCCAAATAATAGAAATCTATTTTTACCCCAATCTCTCTTAATATTAAGAAATGAGCATTGATGCACTTTCATGTGCTCGAATATCTTCTCTGAAAGAGTAAGAGTGAGATTACATGTTATTGGCCCAACAAGATATCATCAAGAATAATATTTAATTTAATAGTGAATTTGACATAATGTGGATCACACGAAAAGATATATAAGGGCTGTAAGACTCTTTATGGGGGAAAAGAGAAGAAAAGAAAAGAAAACCTAGTAATTGGGATTGGCACCTACACTGAACCAACCATCACATGCCAATATTTGGGACGGTTTTCGGCCATCAATAATTCGTCCCATTTGCTCCCGTCATGAGACTTAAAATTGTGATAGTAATATTGCTTCCATCACTATTAGGTTTTGCGATGGTAACATCTATTGCTGCTATTAGTAGTATGCCCTAAAAGTCAATCATAGTGTTGATTTTAGGATTGTTGACATTCATACTTTTCATTTATTAAATAAATTGATTGGGCAAGTTTATTTATTATTATCTTCATTTTTATATGTTTGTAAAATAATCACATATTGGACTGGGCCATACTTCTGACAGGCTTGACATCATTTAGTGTATTCACACATTCTTTAAATGAATTCGGCCAAAAATAACCGTATCGTCTTATTAACCACCTCATTTTTATGCCGGCTTGGTGTGCACCACATATTCCTTCATAGACTTCGGCCATTACTTGCATGCATTGCTTTTTCTTGTGGTATGCAAAGTAATAATAGGCCGTTTGGGCTTCTTTTATATAATTTGTCATCTAATAAGACGAATTTCAACGAAAGCCTCCGAATCCTAATATCGGTCTCTCTGGTTGGATTCTTTATTATTTAATGATAGGAAATCTCCAATCATTTTGAGTACTATCTAAAGTCATTATCCCATGGTCGATTACAAATAAAACTGAGGATTCAATTCTCTTTTCAATCGTAACCGTTTTCTTAAATATCCCTAATGAAATTTTAAGACCTGAGGCTATTTGGGACATTTCATTGGCCTCGTTGCTTTTGTTCCTTGGGATGAATTACATTTCAGCCTCCAAATCGGCCAAGTAATTTTTTAGCCTTATAATGATATTTAAGTAAGGCCTCGCTCAGACACTTATATTCCCCCGTTAATTGTTTAATAACAAATTGTGAGTCACCTTTAATTTTTATAGATAATACCCCAAAGTTTAACAAAATTTCCAAGCCGATAATTAATGCTTCATATTCGGCCTGATTATTCGAAAGGATTGCTTCACGAAGGAACATCAAGTAAGTATATTTATTGCTTACTTTATAATTGTATTGATTCGATTTATCATTTGAGTGCTATCTTGGGATGATAATCATGGAAAAATTTTAAACTCTATTTTCCGTTATGTTTCTTCATGGTTATCTTTCAATATTTAGATTAAGATTTATGGTTTTGATTAAGAGATTTGTGAAAGATTTGTCAAATAAATATCTTTTTAAAATTATGTGGATTTTATGCCTAAAACGTTGTCGATCTCATGATCGCACTGTTGGATTTTGGAATTTTCAATGGATTTAAAGTTATTTGGGGTAGATATAGTGTTTGAAAGGTTGGATTTTAATTTGGTGAAGTTTTGGAAATTTTTGGAAAATTATGTTCAAGACTACTCATTACTGGGTTAACGGTTGGATTTTATTTTACTAAGATAATTTGATATTTTTTTCCCTGTGTTTATTCTAAAGGGTTTTGAGAACGGAATTAGGTTTTTTGAGAGTCAAGGATTTGGTTTATATTTATGTTATGCATATTCTTGAGTTAGAGGTTAAATTGCATTATTATATTTTCTGTTTCAGATCCTGATAGTTCATTAGACTATCCTTTCGCTAGCTAGAGTTCCATTCGTAGAAAGAATCAGAATTGTAAGGTAGGAATATAATTATCCTCTTTAACACTAATAATATGAATTTATTAAAATGATTCTTGTGAAACCTTTCTTTGAAATATATTTGGATACACTACGATGCATGAAATTATAACTGTTTTAAAATATTATGTGTGGTATGATTTATAAAAATTTGGTGATGGCATACGAAATGATTTCTTGTACTCATATTTGCATAATGATCATATTATAAAATGATGTTTTGATAAATTGTATTTATATGTATTTCACAAATGATTTATAACTATTTGGCAAATGTGATATTGTTATGAAATGAAATACATTGAATGTATATATTTTGGCTCAGTGAGTATTCAACAGGGCATAGTGTCCTGGGTTGGACCTAAAGGAATTATAAGGGCGTAGTGTCCTGAGTGTAGCCTATGAGCGGACCCGAAGGAAATAGCCCATCTTACCCTCGAGGAAGAACCCGTTGTGGTTATATATTTTAGAATGTTGTGTTAGGGACCCGTTAACATGAAAGATAGCTACTTATGCTTTTGTGAGTTTATCCAATTCAACGGTGGGTTTTTTCTAAATATAATTGGATATTGGCTTTATTCAACTAACCTCACGCAGCTTCGTGCTTAGTGTACATTGTAATTGAATGACTTAGGTTACAGGTGTAAGGCTAATTTCATAGGATATTTCCAAAAAAAACCACCGTTGGATCTCTATGATTTTTTGCAATCACGACATTTATATGAAGTTTATCTAATTCAACGGTTGGTTTTTCTAAATATTATTTTATATATATTTCATGACTAGAAATGTTACACGTGCGTTGCAATGTAAGTTTTTGCAGAAAAAATATATTTTTAAAGTATCATATATAATGTGAACAATGTTTACAAACGAGAATACATTCAAACTTAATAATTTATATAATTTTGATATTATAAATTTTAAAAACAAATAGTACTAAAAATATTAGCAAAATTATATTTATTTTTGTATTGGAATTTGGAAATAAGACATATAAAGTAATTTATTTCGTATTTTATAGTAATTCATTATTTGAAAAATCATGTTTTATCTAGAAATGAATTAGAATTTTAAAGAAACTTAATTTAATTAAGAATTTTTTCCACTTTATTTAGTGGAATTTCATATTAACAAAATTTTCTTTTAAAGTGCCTTTATTATAACTAATAAAATGCAAATCTCTCTGTTTGTTTTTATCTTTATTTGATAAAATTTCTTGTTATTTATTTAAAAAAAATATATATTCAAAACACTAAAAAAATAACAAACTTTGTTGATATCTTGTTGAATTAGAAAATTAATTAAAAATATGACTCTTAAAAAAAGAATTAAAGATAAACTTCATGTAATTAATATTGCAAGAGGGTAAAAGTGTCATTAACATTTAATGTGAGGGCATTTTAGTCGATTAAAAGTTTTTCCAACATTAGGCCTTTTATAAATAGTTTAGATATAGATTTATAAAAGAATATGAAATAAGGTTAAATATTATATATCACAACTTAGAAAAATGAGGTTATACATAACTTAGTGGTAAGACCTTTATAAATAAAGCATATGTTTAATGAGGTTCCGGGTCTTTTTTGCACACTATGTATTAATTATTTTTATGAAAATGAATCAAGGATGGGGAATCCCCGCAGGGTGGGATAGGGCATGACAAACCAGATCCCGTCTCGTACCTAGGTGGGACAATTTTTTTTATACCATCACCGTCTCGTAACTTAAAAAAAAAAAAAAAACAAACTCGCCCTCTTAGCGTTACTGTCGTACCCTCTATAGTTGTGGTGGTACATATAAATAGATGAGTGGACCATATTTAAAAAAAAAAAAAAAAAAAAACTCTCCCTCGAAGCGTTACTGTCGCACCCTCTATAGTTGTGGTGGGACATATAAATAGATGAGTGGACCATATTTGTTGTGAAGAAATATCTTCATGGATCATAATTAATTGTTTTGGTTCATTCAGAGGCGTGAGTCATGTGAATTTCCTCCTGTTGCATGTATCACATGTCACGTACGTGTCAAGGAATCTTTTCACATTATATTAATTCTGGTACATATGGGAAAGTAAAACTTGTCCCTTTTCCTCGTGTATTTTATTATTATTATTTTTAGGCAGGTACGTTCCTTTAGCTTGTGGAAATGAAATCTTGCGAAAAAGGAATATATATATATATATATATATATATATATAATTTTTCCAAAAATCGACTGTTTGATCACTGTCGATTTCTTATATATGTCACTAAGAAAAATTTTGATAACTTTTGGCTATATTAATTTTCGCAAAAGTCAGCACATAGGTGATAAGGATGATGTTCAATCTCAAGATAAGGTGTCACTTGATAAGCAATTGTTATTCAAAGAGGATGTGTTGGGAGCTAAGATAAACTCTAGGTAGTTTAGTATTGTGTAGTAATTAAATATATTATATTTTGTGCATAAGCTTTTCTATATAAATAAAATATAAGCAGTCTAGGTTTCTCACGTTTTATGAGAGCCTCATAAATTCCCTTACAATCTAGTTTCTAGCTTATCTCCTTTATGGTGTCAAAGCGGCCAATCTACCTGTGAATAACTAGTCCTCATTTTGTGATTCAGTAAGTCGGTGAGCAACAATAGTGTCGCCCGTCGATCCACCGCCAGTCTAGTTATATATTCTTCTCAACAAACACAGCAATACACCATCTTTCTATCTTTCTCATTCACACTACAACAAATCTGGCCGTTACCGACGGCTCGAAACCGTCGGTAAAACATTTCCCGACGGCTCCCAACCGCCGCTACAAGGCGTGGGTATAGGTAGCGTCGGTAAATGTATTGCCGACGGTTATTATAACCGCCGTCGGTAAAAACACTTTTGCCGACACATAAAAAACCATCAGCAAAGGTAATGACAACCGTCGGGAATTATTTTTCCTTGACGGAGGTTGACGGACGTTAGGGGTATTCCCGACGATCAAATGCCGCTGGTAAATATAATATTAATCGTCAGTAAAAACACTTTTACCGACACTTCTACTACCGTCGGTAAACGTAATAACAACCGTCGAAAAATGATTTGTTTTAACTAAAAGTTGACGGACATATAACCTATATCGACGATCCAATGCCGCCGGTAAATATAGTATTAACCACCGGGAATTGTTAGTCTTTCCAACGGATTATTAGTGCCGTCCAGAATACCCCTTTTTTTATAATTCCTTAAATTTTAGACTTTTCCCGACGGACTGTTGATGCCGTCGGGAATACCCTGTTTATTTTATTTTTTGCCACCTACCCAAAATAACTTGTATCCAATATATTGGTACCTGTACATATGACATATAACTCACAAAAATCACATTTTAGATGCATCCCAAATAAATATTACATTAATTTATGTATCCAACATATTGATACCTATACATAACATGCATATGAAGTATATATTCCACAACAAAGACATTTATAAATTCATCCCAAATAATCTTACATTAAGTCCATCCAAACACAAAAAAGTAAACACATGTTCACGAATTTGAAACAAAAGAATTGAAAAATAAAAGCCTCTTAAGTTGTTACAAGATTTTTGTACTACAACTAAAAATAAAATAAGAAGCCGCTTAAGTAGCGTCTGACTTAAGTGTATAAGTGGGTTGTATAAATCCAAAAGAAGGAGGACAGATCGAGAGCTAAAGCCACTAATCTGCAAAATAGAACAAACAAAAATTTATTACTAACCATGTAGATTTAGATAAATAGTTGAAAGTTATAATAAAAACATTCATAGAAATAAGAGTTAGGTGTTGCCCAACACAAAGAAAACTATACTTTTTAAGTGTTGCCTAACGCCATCTTCCTATAATTTCGTAATGTATACATGTATTTATATCACTAAACGTGGGAAAAAGTGGAGTCCAGTTTTATGCACTCTTTCTATATCCTTTTTCTCAATGGTGCAAGGAATGAGAAGAAAACAACAATGCCCAAATATATGGTGGAGGTTTAGAGGTCCAAACTTCAGCTCCAAGTAGGGACTTAGGGCTAATTGTTTTGTCCTATCCAAAAAAAAGCATATCCTACTTCTAGGCCATGGAAGCGAACAAAATGCAAAATTGTTTTGAAATTCAAATCCAGTGCTAAAATTATTTTGCCATGAAAGTTTATGTGTGAGTTTATAATGGAATATTCCAGCATATTCAAAAGAGTTTGCTACTTACCTACTACAAAAGGACCCCCCCAACCAACTATTATATAGATATAATTTTTAAACAATAACCATGACATTTTCAACCCCTACAAAATTATTTTAATTACCAAGCATCATTAAACTATCACGTGAGAGATAAGTAAGAAGGTTACCTACAGAAACAAACCGAATGCAACGAGCATAGCTGAAAGACCTGAAAGCGTGTATAGAATGATAAATTATATATTGCTATATTGCTAACAAAATATTTTTATATTGCTAATAAATAATGATAAATTATATTAAATAAAAAGAAATTAAAGTTAAAGTAGGTAGCTTACCCACATTACAATGACCTGAAAGCGGAAAGGGAAAGGACAACGAGCTGAGTATAAATATGGATATATTATCAAAGAAGAAGAACTATCTCAACAAGCCATCCATCCACAGCAAATACATCCAAGGAGTAGTATTACTAGTTGAGAACACATGTTCTTCACAGATGTAAAGTCCTAAGTAAGAAAGCAATGCAAAAGCTAAAAGAATATGGCACAATGCTAGAAATTAATACATAGTCCTGATGAGAGAGTTAAAAAAAAAAAATTGAAAAAAAGAAAATGGCACAAGGTCTATCTTGGGATTGAATACCTGAGGTCTTGTTATATTTCCAGGTATGTCTGGATCAAAGCACAATTTTAAGAGATTCACATCTACTTAGTGTAGTTGTCTTCCA
>JAESVK010001086.1:134675-178109 GCA_017140935.1 Hamamelis virginiana
AAATATTTTTTTTTTTTGGGACTGAAGTAAAACGACGCCGTTTTGCTGAAAACATAAGTCTCCACTGCCTGATCACCGTTCGATTTGCACGATCGACCTCTCCCAGCTCCCTCGATCGATCTCAAAGCAAATCTATACCCCAGCTCTAGCTCCAATCGATCAGCTGTTGGCGCGCTTGGTTTGGGTTTCCCTCCAAAACCCCTCTCGAAACCCTAGCTAGCAGCACGTCCGCTCCATTCCTCTGCACTTGTCGATCGAAGCCCTAGCCAGCCATCTCCTTCCGTCTTCACCGGTCCTCACCAAACCCTAGCCATTATCTGCTTCGGTCGTCACTGTACATCGTCCGTCTATCTGCTCCAGTCATCCCCGTCCATCTATCTGCTCATTGAACGGTGATATATTTGTAAACCCCAAATGGCGGTATGTAGTCCTGTCTATGGTCAAGCTGCACTCAAACGACGGGTGAATAGATGTTGAAACCCCCATTGTTTGAACTCCGACCATACACCGGCAAGTTTGATCACACTCATTCTAAAACTGTCTTCGAAGGTTAAGATACGAGGACAGCTAAAAACTGTCTTCAAAAGGGTCCGACTTTAGAAGACACGGCTAGGGAAGACAGTTTCCTAACTGTCCTCGTATGTCTATGAAGACAGTTTTTAGCTGTCTTCTAATCCTTTTTTTGTGGTAGTGATATCTCCCTAATATCCCTCAAACACAGCATCCTCTCCAAGAGTTTATTTTCTCTGTTTATAAATCTGCTCAAATCGCACTGCCACCCCCACGACTAAATCAAAAAAAAAAAGCCAAGAAAAAAAATCAAAAGGTCAGTCTCATTAGACACCAAAAGAGAAAAATCAAACGGTCCAGTCAATAGCTCATCTGATTGCGAGTCCGCACATGACATCAAATCATGAAAAAATAATAATCAGATTGCGAGTCAGTAAACGACAAGTCATCAAGAAAACTCAGAATGCAAGTCAATAAAGGAAAAATCATGAAAAATCACACTGCGAGTTAGTAGACGGCAAGTCATAAAAATAAAAATAAATAAAAAATAAAAAATAAAAAATTAGACTACAAGTCATGGAACTGCATGTCTAACAAACAATTATGTCGTTAGAAGGCGTACCACATCTAGGTTCACTATATTCAAACAGCAAGTTGTTTAGAAGCAAGTTTGGAGTACTACCTCCTCCACCCTCCGGCTTGAGGAGGAGTGATAAGGAGGAGGAGTGATAAGGATGATGTTTAATCTCAAGATAAAGTTTCATCTGATAAGCAATTTTTATTCAAATAGGAAGTGTTGGGGGCTAAGATAAACTTTAGGTAGTTTAGTATTGTGTGGTAACTAAACTACTTATATTTTGTGTATAAGCTTTTCTATATAAACTAGAAATTCACCACGTGCATTGCACGTGTAAATTTTTGAAAAAAAAAGAAAAAGAAAAAAAAAAAGGGAAATGAAATATAATATGAACAATGCAATTTAGATGATCAAATACTTAAGATTATTAAAATTTTATCTTTAAAGAATTTTGAGAGATCTAAACTGTATAAAAACGGTATTAATTAAATCAATACATATGAACTTAAAAAACAATAAAATTTTCTTATTATAAATTAAAAAAAATACTAAAAATATTAGCAAAACTATATTTGCTTTTATATTGGAAATAAGAAATAGAAAATAATTTATTTGGTATTTTATAGTAATTAATTGTTTGAAAATTTATGTTTTATCTATAAATGAATTATCATTTGGAAGAAATTTAATTTAATTAAGAATGTTTTTACCCTATTTAGTAGAATTTCATATTAATAAAATTTTATTGATGAAATTTAGTGAGACTATGTATGAAAAATTGAGTTAGACTTAAAACTAAATTAATATTTATAAGTAATTTTAATTCAATTTGAAAATCTATTTATTGTGATGGGTGGAATTTTAAGAGACAATTTCTATTTATGTACTTTTATAATAAATTTTGGTCAATCAAAAGTTTTTTCCACATTCACACTTTTTTGAAAGCCTCATAAATTCCTTTACAATCAGATCAGGTTTCTTATATGTTTCACGGGCCAGTCCATGTGAATAATGCTCTGATATTTTTAATAGGTATATATATATATATATATATATATATAAACTGCTGCAGCCACAATTCGATCCCGTCCTTCTATGATTCAGTGTCATTTGGATATTAATTTGTTATTAAGATGTCTCCCTAATGATCACAACAAGACAAGCATGATGAATGATTAACAATTTGTCAAATGGCTACGATAATCCTGTTGGATCTACTCTCTACTACAATATAATAAGCCAAGAGTCTCAGCGCTGTTGGTCAACAGTGAAAAATCCAACGTGGCAGCCCTCCCTCATTTACCATTTGTTTTTTTTTTTTTTTACATTTCCCACACCCACCATCAGACATGCCCCATCCGCCCCCATCTCTCTCTTCAAATTTCAAATCCCTCCTCCCTCATCTCTTTCTCCTGACGTTCTATCTCTCATTCTCATTCCACAGGGATTTGGGGTGAGGCAAACAGAGCAAATAAGAAGCTTCAAGACGAAAAATGTCTCCCTTGACTTACATGGTCTCAAGTAAGATCTTCACTCAAGCTTAAGGTACCTTTACTTCTTTTTTTTATTGAATAATTTTTAATTTTATTTTTTATTTTTAATTATTTTTCATTTTTCTATACTTTTTTATTTAAAATTTCGGTTTAATTTGAAACTTGGGATGAATTTTTTTTTTTTTTTTTTAATCCATCTCATGGAGTTGAGGACTTTGCATAAATGTTAGGATTTTAGGTTTTGTGGGTGTTATGGTTTGCTTATATTTGCTCCTTCATCTTGGGTATCAGTAGGTTCTTTTTATCTTTTGCTTAAAAATATTTATTTTATTGTTAGGGTTTGATTTGGATTTGAATTTGGATTTTAGGTTTTGTAACGCCCGAATTGAATCTGACGCTAATAAAGACCGTCCAGGTAGGTCGACATGTGTGAAAGTGGAGATACAACCAGATATACTCATTCACATTTCCGTACTAGGGTATAAAGAAGGATACATATAACAAGCATGAAATGCAATAATGTGTCATACATATGTCCCTGATTCGTCAAGTACAATACGAAAATATATCGATGCATAATATAGAGTGCCAACATCCCTGGCACATAGGTAAGTACTACAAAGCATTCTAAAATTCAAAGTTCAACTGTCTATGGAGACAATTACTTATTCCTCATAATCAATGCCCAAAAAACCACCCAGCCTAGCACGGTAGGAAAGACACCCTACTCCAACGATCCAGCTATACTATCTTGAGAATTTGCTGTATGAAAGACAGCTGTGAGCGTTTGAATGCTCAGTAGAAATATAATTATTATCTAACAATGATAATAATGATGTACAAGTCATTATGGTTTAGTTTTACAAATACATATGTGGTTCAAAAACTATACAAGTATCCACAGGTAATATGCTAACATTTCACAATCATAAATATCATATGTGCTCATGATTCATTCAATATACATTTTCATCACGTTGGCATGAGAGTTTTCTCGGTACCAGTGCCATTCCATACATTTCATATTTATGAAAGAGGAGTTTTCTGTGACTCTTTCCCATTCATCACATATTCAATCCATAACAGTTCAACATATCATAAACATAAATAAATCATGGCAAAACATCATCTCATTACAACACAATATGGCATGCTTGCATATTCTAACCACATTACAATCATATATAAACACGATAATATATGCATCAGTAATTTGTAAACAAAGTTCTCAAATTTCATAACACGAACGGCAGCCCTAAAATGTCCATCACCCATATTAGTACGATTATAAATATTCCTACCTCAAAAGTTATGTCTCTGACAGGCCTAAATGCAAATGCAAAGCTAGGTCGGGTAATGGTCTTCCCACGGAACGATGCACGATAGCCCAGAACACTGCTAAGCCCAATGCAACCTGAGGTGAGTTCCCTACAGCCGAACTCCTCCCAGAAACCTGTGAATCCGCTGTATATATATATATGATATGTTATGTACAAACACTATGTCCCAAAACGCCTTATATATTAAACAATAAATCAAATCATAATAATAATGCCAACATCTCTGGCAAGATAGGCAATATGTAAACAATCTCAAACCCTTAAGTTCGATAAATGTACAAATATACATATACATATGACTATAACTCGATGCAATGAATGCAGATCTACCAAGTGCTTGGTCAACAGTCTCCAACTACGAGGCTATACCAAACCACCAATGTAAACTCACAAATCTACCTGCAAAATTTGCTGAATGAAACGCAGGAATGAGCCTCGAATCGCTCAGTAGGAATAATGTAAACTTTACCAATTAACAATAATACAGAGATACATGGAATATGCAAATAACATGGTTTTTCCATAATTTCAATAACAACTATGAAACAGTATAAAGGATAGTTCAAAAATATGTGTGGACTTTCTGTGAAAACAATATCAAATTCCATAACCTACCATATATGTTTCAAATGTACCATCATAATCACTATATAGCCCATGCTTCACATGTCTCAATGTCTATTGCATGTCTATCATAACCAGGTTCGTGATCATATAACAAGCGCTACATTTTGGCTAACAAGCCCTAGCTCAGCTGCGCTAAATATAACCACTACGGGGTTCTTCCTCTGAAGGTAATCTAGCCAGTTGCCTTGCACGATCAACTGCTAAGCCATTTATGGGACTATACCTTTGGGTCCGCTCTAAGGCTCCACCCAAGACCATGGGCCCTTATAAAACTGCAATGTGATACAAATCGAGCCAATATACCAAGCATTCCGTAGATATTATAATATGTTTTCAAAACATGTGTAAATCGTCATATGAGACATATATTTTTCAAATCATCATTTCATAAAGCATATGTCATTTGAATACAGGTTTAAACAAACATTTTATATGCTATCACTGTCAATTGAGAGTAAATCACAAGGCACTTTATATTTTATATTCAAATCAATTCATGGGTCAAAATGAATGTGAAAATAGTCCCGTTTCCAAATAAAAACTTTAAGCCAAAGTTAGGGAAAAATCTTGTCAAAACATTCCTCCTCTCTTGTCATTTTATTAAACTAGTTGGAAAATTAGGCATATAAGTATAAAAATAGATATCTCAAGTATTTCAGTACAAACGGGGTCATTATATGCCTTTTTAATGTATTCATAAAACATGTAATAAAAGAACTTGTTTCCCAGTTTGTAAACAGGTCATATCCAGTGCCTTATAGTTTTTTAGGAGATATAAACGTACTTTGGAAACATTTTCAACATCATGCATTGGTTTTATTTCATAAACGTGCCACATAATTTAATAGTTCATAAAGCAGTATATCCCATGTATCCATTTCTCAATATGATAAGCAATACAGTTCAAAAAACATATCTATCATATCATTTATAAAACATCCTTAAATAATGCATCATCATCAATAGTACAAGGTTATGTATTCCTACCCTCAATACCACAGTGTTAGCCAACCCTTTTTACGGCTCCACGAGCCTCCTAAATGCAATGCTCAATGCACCCAATGCAAGTGGTTCTCCAAAGAACCTTTTAAACTGGAAACAACATATAATGAAAGTAGAGAATCAAAAGAAAGCACATAGAAATCCACAATTTCAAAAGCAAGACAAAACACTTCCCAAAACTACTCATTCAAGACTCTAAGAACTCAAAACCTCAAAATACCCAATCAAAGGCCCAAAACTTCCTAGATACAATCCCAAGGAAAGAAATACAGAATGGAGGAGCAATCTAAAGAAAATTGGGAAGAAATAGACAAAAAGAGAGAATGCTTATCGATAGGCATACATGTCGTATCGATAGGAACCAACCCCTATCGATAGGAACCCTTACATGACCAAAACTTTGCAGACCGAGGAGTACACCTATCGATAGGGGTCATCTCCCTATCAATAGAGCACCCTCTAAAACGCCCAGTAACGGCAGATTCGAACCTATTTTCTCAAAAACTTCTCAACACTCCATCAAACCAAAATCCAACCGTTCAAAACTTAAATCAACCCAAAATAACAACTTTGAATCCGCCAAAAACCTCAAAATCCAACGGTGAAAATGCGAAAACCACAAAGTTTTAGGCATAAAACCCACATAAACTAAAAACAAAGTATAACTCCAAAAATAGCTACAAAACTCCAACAAAAACATCAAACTCAACTGACCTACACGTATCTAACCTTTCAAGACAAGTTACAACTAACAAAACTCCCAAAGATCAAACCTTTCAATTAAAAAACCCAAAAATCCATTTTAGCATCAAACCACACAAACTTCCACAAACACTTTAATAAACCCACAAAACTCAACCCATATAACATTTACATAATGACCAAGACTTCTCTAAACCTCAAATACCAAGACTCCTCAAAACCCCACTCCAAACCCACCAAATGGGTATGAAAAGAAAAAGGAAAAAGAAGAAGAAGAAGAGAAATGGAACAAGGAATCGAACCTTACCTGCACCGATGATGCGACGGCAGCGACGGACTCTGGCGAAGCTGCTTCCTCCTTTCTCTCTCTCTCCCCCAGCCGCTCTTTCTCTCGGCCTCTCCCTCTCTCTCTTGGCAAAAATGAAGAAAATAAAGGGAAGGAGGGTTTATATATAAATGGCAAAAATGTAATTTTGAAGATATATATATATATATATATATATATATATATATATATATATATATAGATATATATATATGATTGTAAAAAGCGGGTTATCACAATGAACATATAATGAAAGCATTTGATAAACCATTTCCATAACCAGGTTCACGGACGTGTATCAGGACGTTGTTCTAGGCTAACAAGTCTCCGGTACAACGACAACCAAAATCGACCACTATGGGGTCTGACCTCTCGAGGATACCGACTAGTTACATTGCATGGTCAATTGTCGAGCCACTACGAGGCCATAGCTTCAGGTCAGCACTAAGGCTCCACCTAGAACCATGGCCCCTTAAATACCTCCTTTTATACCAACTGATCCCAAAATACCTTGCATAACAGCATATATAAAACCATTGCCAAATGGGCATGAATATAGGAATGAATGGCATTTATATCAAATCATCATTTCAAATAAATATATCCATCATTCAAACAAGAATAAAGTAAATAATACATATGCCATCATTATAAAATCATAAGCACACCACACCAAGGTTTATAAACAGTTTATGTTCGATGCATCATAATCATTTCATAAACCTTTCACGTTTAAAAACAATCCCTGTAAAGTATACAGTATAAATCACATATCATTAATGTTAGAAAGGTTTAGTATCCTATCTTGACTAGGGCAAAAGTCCAATCCTAGCAGTGTTCCTGTGCAATGTAAAAGCTAGCCAGTGAAAGGATAGTCCTCAGGACTATCTTGATATAAAATAAAACGACAAAGGATATACATCAAACCCTTGTCCTATGAAACTTAATCCCAAAATCAAAAACTAGGTCTCACGAGCTTTCCGTACATATAAAGAACACTAGAAACAGAGGCCGAATACAAAAGTTATGCTTAAAATAAAATTAAGGAAGAAATAAAGAGACTGCAAAGCTCCATTACCAATAATGCACTAGGCCATTATCGATAATGGCACCTTACTGCCATACACCGAAAAACCAGCATTACCGATAATGCACCCTAGCATTATCGGTAATGACCACCCTCTGCCAAGCTAAAGAGCAAGCATTACCGATAATACTCTATAGCATTATCGGTAATGGCCACCCAGGAAGCTTGAGCCCGAGCTTTAATGGAGACCAACACCTCCCAACCTTCACTAACTCACCCCAACCTCAAAAACATCCCTTCAAACCTTAGATCCAACAACATTAGGTCTAAAAAAAGCATGATCTACACCCATAACCCAAAATGAAAAACTAAATACAAAGATCTACCAAACTCTTAAACAAAAACCCACAAAACCCATAAAGCTTGCATGCATGCAACAAATGCTCAAAAACCTCTCATCACAGCCTCAAATCTAAACCTAAACCATATGCAAATCACCAAGTTCACCACCCAAAACCAAAACCACACTCCCATCCTTCCACAAATCCGAAAATACCAAGAGAAAAGGGTTTGAGACTCAAGGAAAATGGAGAAGAAACAAGCTAAACAAGGAAGCTAGAAAAGCTCACCTTGATGATTACGATGACAAACTCCAGCGACCAACTTCGGCGACCCCTCACCGCTCACTCTTCTCCTTTGTCTACTTAGTAAAATGAAAGAATGGCTAAAAAAGAAAGCTTGTCTTGCTTTTAAACTAGTTTGGGACAAGTTGGGCATTTTGGAAAAGTTTAAAACACTTTTTTTTTTCTAAAATAATATAAAACTTCATTTAAAACACATAAATAATAATATAAAAAGTCTGGGTTTTCACAGGAGATACGGGATATAAAAGGGTATTTTGGTATTAAAAATATTATTTTAAATTTTGATACTTAATACATTAAAATCTCATTAAAAAGGACTCTAGCCATTAAAAATCCCAAATGAGGACTTTATGCAAGAGAGGTCCCTAAATTAGGACTTTTGGCCAAATTTCCGTTTGTTTTTTTGTTTTTGTTTTTGTTTTGTTAGGGCTTGATTTGGATTGATTTTGTATTTTTTGAATTTGCAGGTCTTATGGTTTGGTTATATGCAGACAGCGACTACGAGGAATCTGCAGAAGAGGAATAAGAGACCAGATAAAATATGTTGGAGAATTTGGAATATGGCTTACCAAAAGAAGCAATTTTTTTTTTCTTGAATTTATAATTATATATGGTGATTTGTATTCTTTTGAGTATGCCTATATGGTATTTTTAGTGTATTGTAATATGTAAACACAATTTAATAGAAAAGTTGAATTTTTGAGGTTTTAGATGTAGACATAGATGGTATTTTCACTCCCATTTCAAATCTCTCTTTCTCATTAACAAGCATTCAAACCAGATTTTAGGAAGAGTGTTTGGCTTATTACTATAGTAACATCTATAGATTTCTGATTTTTCCTTTTTCTTTTTTGTACCTTTTTATTTCAAGTTTGCAGGGCATCTTCATTGGTTTGGGGATTTTATTTTTGACCATATTTGTAGTAGCCATGGTATCAAAGCCCCATTTTCAAATTTGAGCAAGATACACTTATTGTTGGTGGTTGTTGATAATCGGAATTTATGTTTTCGGTAAATTTTGAGATATTCCGCAAGCGTCATATTTTCGATAAGTTTTATATTTTTTCTTGATAAAATTTATTGTTTGTGCTTTAATTATTTATTTTATTTTGCTTGATAAAATGGTTGTGCATTAATGTTAGTATTTGATATTTTGCCCAAATGAATTGTTTGTGTTTATTTATTTATAAGTTTTACACGTACTGATTCCAATGCTACCGATTTACAGATTCTTATGCATGGGTTCTTCAGTCCTTGATTTACAAATTCCTAAATCTTTTCCTCCTTCGAACTAGATTAAAGTGAATACAGATGAAGTTGCTCGCTGTAGTCCGGGTTTAATTTGCTGTAAGTGGAGGTATTTTCCTTATTCA
The DNA here is from genome assembly GCA_017140935.1 of Hamamelis virginiana. Taxonomy (NCBI): domain Eukaryota; kingdom Viridiplantae; phylum Streptophyta; class Magnoliopsida; order Saxifragales; family Hamamelidaceae; genus Hamamelis; species Hamamelis virginiana. The sequence goes on from JAESVK010001086.1 coordinate 144,296, forward strand.
TAGAGGATTTTATGCCGAATTGTACAGTTTCACTTTTGCAATTTCTTATGCTTGGGAGAAGAGTTGGCACAATTTATGGTTGGAAAGTGATTCTCAAATTTTAGTTCATGGGATTCTTCACAACAATCTAATTCCTCCTGGTCTCTCATATCCTTATGGAACAACAACTGTCTTCGATCTTCTTAAGTTCAAAATGACTATCAAAGTCTCCCACATCTATAGAGAGGGAAATATGGTAGCTGATAAGATTGCTAATTATGCTCTCACCCTATATGAACTTACTTAGTGCAATTCTGATCATGGATTCTTATCACAAGCTTTAGAAAGAGATACATATGATAGGGCTTCCAAATTTTAGATTTGTTCATTAGTGTCTTTTTCTTTTTGACTTGGAGATTTCCAAGTTTCTTCCCTGTTCTTTCCTTTTCTTTTCCTCTCTTGTATTTCTTTTCCTTTCATTAATAAAATCTTGAGAGTTTGGCATATGATTGAGAGGCTCTTGCTTCCATGATGCCTACTCTATTTTCCTTTCCTTAAATAAATAAATAAATAAATAAATAAATAAAAAAGAAAAAATAGGGATCTCTAATCCAATGTCAATTTTTCAAAATTTGTTTTGTAGATGGCGATTTTGAGGTCTATTAGCATTTTAGTATTTTTGTTATTTCTAAAATTGGCTCAAATCTTTTGCTTTTCTATTGCTTTTTCCCTTTTAGTGTAGTTTTAAGTGCAGGCTTCACCACATTGGAACGATCACCACTGATCAGCATTGGTGGGGATCAGCAATGGATCCAAACTCCTTATTGGCTACTGTCTTCTTTTCTGCTATGCCAACTATATTCAAGATCACTTGCACTTCCAAATTTCTCTGTCAATCCCCCCACCTCCTCTTCTGCCAGCTTACCAAACTCTCTTCTTGCCATCATTTTCAGCATGAAGCTCATAGGCGATTGTGGGATGCATATTTTGAAAAACTGACCGTACGTTGGATTATATATTATGCATATATATATATCAGGCATGCCAGAAATCATAGTGATCCAACGGTTGGTTAATAAGATATGTCACTAAGAAAAATCGTGATAGTTTTCAACAATCATAATTTTTTACAGTCTATATTTTGAAATGCCTACATCTAATCAATGTGATTTTAGCATACGATATATCCACAACAAGGGTATCTAATCCAACGGTCGGTTTTTCAAAATGTGCATCTCATAATTCCCTATGAGCTTCGTGCTGAGTTTCGCAAAAGTTAGCATATGCTTACTGGATCAATCTTCATATAATTTATTCATGTTATTATAAAAAAAATTTGTTGGACCCATGAGATAGTGGATTCCACCAAACATATTTTCTTTTTTCTTTTTTTGTTTGTAAAAGAGGATAACTTCATAGCATCCAATACATGATGTATCTTGAAAACTTCAATTCAATTGAATAATCTTAATTATTAGCAGTTTGATTTCAATGGAATTATTTGAATGGTGAGGAGACTTCAAACAATATCTTAATTAGGAAAACCCAAAAAATCAACTTCAATAAAATTCCCAAAATCTTTAAAGAAGACACTTTCAAGGAGATTCATTATATGCTGGATTTAGAATATGAGTTTTGCCTTAATAGTTTATGTATGTTTTTTTTATATGGGATGAGGTTTTAGGTTTCATTTCTTATGAAAGAGGTTATTGTTCTATTTGTTGCTCCCTCGTTCAGTCATTAACAACTAACCTCTAACCATATAAATCAATAAATAAATAAATATATAAGTGCACGTCCGAGATGTACGGAATAAAAAAAACTATGTATTAAAAAAACTAAATAAAGTGGAAAGTTGCCGGAATAAAATATATAAAAAAAAAAACCCCTCATATATTATTATTATTATTATTAATGTAATTAACCTCGCCTTACCAACAACTCTCGTAGGATGAATCACTGGTATTCATTTTCTAAATCCATCCATTAATTATAAACGTTCTGTACACATCTTATATGTATATATATAGGTAGGACTTAGGATCGAGTAATATATAATTTATTTTAAAGTCTGGAGAAAGCAAGAATCTGCTCCTGCGGCTGCGCATTGGTATGGACTTGGCTAGACTTGTTGTTGGAAACGACGAGGGTCTTAGCCAACGCTCTTAATTGGAATTTTTGAATTTTGCCGGTTGCAGTCTTGGGCAGCTCATCCATAAATTCCACCTTCTTTGGTACCATGAAGTGGGGAAGATTCTTCCTGCAGTATGCAATGATATCCGATTCATTAAGTACGTCGTCGTTTTTCAAGGTGACAAAAGCACAAGGGGTCTCTCCCCATCGATGATGTGGCATTGCCACCACCGCTGCTTCCAACACTTTAGGATGCCTATATAGCACTGATTCCACTTCTACACTGCTGATGTTTTCACCACCCGATATGATTACGTCTTTTGATCTGTCTTTGATCTCTACGTACCCATCTGGATGCATAACTCCTACATCTCCTGTAAAAAACCACCCATTCTTGAATGCTTTTGATGTCGCCTCTTTGTCCTTAAAGTACCCTTTCATGATGCTGCTTCCCCTGAGCACTATTTCACCCATTGATTCCCCATCGCGTTTCACGCTCGCCATCGTTTTACTGTCCTTCACATCCACTTCCTCCAGCGTTAATATGCTCACACCTTGCCTCGCCTTCAGTTTTGCCTGATGATCCCTCGGCAGCTGATTCCATTTGGCCTGCCACTCGCAAACAAGCGCCGGTCCAGTTGCCTCCGTCAGGCCGTAAGCATGCATTACGTGGAATCCTAGATTTTCCATTTTCTCCAGCAGCGCCGCTGGTGGCGGTGCTCCGCCTGTGAGTACGTTGACGGGATGATTTATTGGGCGGCGCTCGCTCGATTTGGCCTCGAGGAGGATGTTGAAAACTATAGGAGCACAGCACATATGTGTGACTTTGTGTGCTGCGATGTTTCGGTACATGTCGAATGCGGTGGTGTTGCGGAGGCAGACGTTGGTGCCGCCACGTGCTGCAATTCCCCAAGTGAAAGTCCAGCCATTGCAGTGGAACATGGGAAGTGACCATAGATAAACAGGCTCACTTCCCATTTCCCAGCCCAAGATAAGGCTGAGGGTACTAAGATAAGCACCTCTGTGGCTGTACACAACTCCTTTTGGGGCTGATGTGGTGCCGGACGTGTAATTCAAAGCAATCGGATCCCACTCATCCGACACCTCATCACCAACATACTCCGGATTCCCTTTCGCCACTAGTTGCTCGTACTCCAGCTCACCTAGCCGGACACCCGTAGGCGAGTCGATGTCGTCGATGACAATCACCAAAGGCATCCATGACTCTGCAGGCTCTTGCGACTGTGACTCACCCATCAGTAATCGTAAGGCCTCACGTGCCAATGGCACGTACTGGTAATCCACAAAGAACACCTTTGCTTCCGAATGCTGCAGAATGGTGGCTATGTTCTTAGCATCCAGCCTCGTATTAATGGTGTTGAGAACAGCTCCGGCCATGGGCACCGCAAAATGCATCTCGTTCATGGCTGGAATATTCGGAGCCAGCACTGATACCTGTATATATATATATATATATCAATTAATAATTAACCATCTTAATTTTTTCATACATATAACAAAATTAAAATAAAAAGATGGATGGATGGATCGATTATATAATGGAAAGAAAAAAGAATTGAAGCTTACCACGTCGTTTTTGACAATGTTTAGGGAACGGAGAGAAGAGGCAAGGCGGCAGCAACGCTGGTAGGTTTGGCGCCAGGTGAAGCGGGTACCTTCATAAATCAGGGATGTGCGGGTGGAATAAACAAGAGAGGCTCTCTTCAAGAAAGTTAGAGGAGTGAGAGGTGCATAATTTGCTGCGCACTTAGGTAGTGTATCCATTATTATTGAAGGCCGGATACTCAATTAATATATGAGAGAGAAAGAGGATATGTTGAGAGTAGCTAGTGTGGGATGGATGAAGAAAGGTGGCAGAGTAAGGGTAGATTTATATAGCGGAGGGGAGGGGAGGGGAGGATGAATGGGGCCACGTTATTTTGGTGGGTGAGTGATGCTCGTGAGTGTGTGGAAGTTAGTAGGGAAATTGCTGTGTCATTACATATTAATTAATTCTATAGTTTGAACATAGACTATTGACTCCTGTTTATTTCTCTTCCTAACTACCTTCTGCATGATTTTCACACAGTGTGGGGCTGCTTGACTTCTCCACTCCAGCATATGTTAATGCATACCACCATCCTTTCAATTTACAATCACTTTCCTTCTATTTGTCTGTTTTTTTTTTTTTAAATATTTATTATTATAAAAAAAAGAAAGTTAAAAAAATCTGGCCTCCGATCCAAATACATAGTGCAATAGGATACGTGGTACGACCTCCCAAACTCCAATAATGAATGAGCCACATGTGTTTGTCGGTCCAGATTGTTAACTACCTAGCTCGATCTGGTGATCCTTGTAATTGCTCTAAATATTTTATTTTTAGAATATATATATATATATACCGAAATTACAAGGGTATATCATAAAGAAATTACCCTGAAATTGTGATATATATATAAAGAAATTACCCTGAAATTGTGAGTAGGAGAGGTGGAAAGGAAGAAAGTAGCTAGAGAACAAGAAGATAGGAATCTTGTTGTCCGTACGTAAGTTACACAGAAAATCAGTTTATACATAATAGTCATACATTATATTATAGAACTGAGTCGTAGCCTTTTAATCTTCTACGTGGGGTCCATGCATTTTCTTTGATGAGGGGACCACAGAGAGAGATCATAATTTATACAAGTAAATGAAGTTTGAGCAATATTGTATATATTACATGGCTGGTGTGGTATGAAACCTCACATTCATACTATGAAACTACTACGGAATATCCAACAACAAAATATTGGTCCTACCTCAAATAATTAATCAAAAAATCAACTGAGATTAGTACATGCAGTTGGCTAGGGCCAATGACTTTAATTTCATCTTTAAAAAAAAAAAAAAAAAAATCATAGATTCGACTCTTGCCTTTAGCAAATTTATGGTGATTTGTTTAAGTGGTGGATTTGAATCTTTATACGCTCCCACAAATTCCGCTGATATTTTTAGTCAAAAATAAAAATAAGAACTAAGGTTATTGAGTTTTGTTTCGATTTTATAAATTGAAGTGCTATAACCTATCTAATTTTCAACACATTCATTTACATGTAAGTCAATCTGGAATTTATGGTTACCTTTTTTTTTTTTTTTTTTTTTTACCATTTTGTTCTAGTTTAAAATAATGCAAATTTATTTATTTTTCTATTACTTACTAATTTAATCTGTACTGTCTTATTTTGTTTGATATATTTCACCTTTTCATTCTCTCTCTCTCTATATATATATATATATGTGTGTGTGTAAGTATTTTGGTTATATATCTTCTTTTTTTAATTCCAGGTCAGTTGTTGGGTCATGAATTTGTTGAAGTCGGCTTTTTAAGGTCTAACGCATCTCATGCCGGCTAGACCACACATTAAAAGTATTTTCTTTCCATTCATTTGTTTGGTAAAGGGTCACCCCACGTGTAAAGTGATTTCCGTCATAAAAATTAAATAAAAAATAATGAAAACAGATTATTTAACCGAAAAAAGAAAAAAAAAAAAAAAAAAGAAAAAAAGACAATTCAATTCAATTCATTTTGACTGTGGAAAACTTTTCCCAGAAAAGTTTAAACTTGAGGTGAGATCGATTTCCAAGAACCATGTCCGACGCCAACAACTTTTTGATTTCAAAAAGATATAGACGAAAACTGACATCATGGTTCGTGAAATGTCCTTATCACAATCTTTAAACCTCCTCGATCCCCCCACTTTCAACTCGAGAATTGAATATGTACATCCACATCTTTCAGAGGAAGGAAAAAATCAGTGGAATTCCGGACCTACTTCAGAAGGTGTCGAAAACTAGTGTAGTCTTGGTCGGGCACTAATTAGTACGTATCAATTACTGGCGACATGGCAAGGAAATGTGAATTTTTTGTTTTAGTTTTAGCCTTAATTTTAGGCAATATGTCCTTCGGGTTTAGGCCAATATGCATGTGGAGGGATGGCAGCAAGGCGAGTTTGGGACCAAAAGTTCCTATCAATCCTGACCTTATGGAAACTAGCTAGCTACCTCGTCCAATTCTTTCTTGATCTATGCTGCGTTTGGTATAATGGAATAAGGATGGAATATAATCCATTTCCAATTGTTTTTTCAGTTGTTTGGTTTGTCTTTGAAGAATGGAATCATCATTCCATTTCCAATCTATTCCCTCTTATATGGGAATAGCTATTTCCTTCAAAATTGAGATGAATGGTCATTTCATTCTCTCAAATGATATATATATATATATATATAAACTGACACTACAAGAAATCGGACATTTAGTGATGAGCACAATTGTCACTAAAACTCAATTCTATCGTCACTAAAGGCCTTTAGTAACGATTTATGGAGCATCACCGAGGCGTCACTGTAGCTCGGTCACAAAAGGGTATTTGTGACGACGCTACCACATCGTCACTAAAAGGTATTCATTTTAATGACGATATAAGGATCGTCATGAAAGGTTGTGCACTACTGGAAAAACTATAAACGGGGACACTTAAAAAATGTCCCCATAGGTTTTTGACGACACTTTCGAAAGTGTCATTGGGCGCTATGTCACTAAAGGTGACCACCTCAAAGGGGACACTTTTTAAGTGTCATTGATATGTCTCCAACAGGGACACTTTTAAAAGTGTCCCCTTTGAGGCGGTGAATTGCGACACTTTAGTGTCTCCTTTAAGACAGTGAATTGTGACACTTTAAAAGTGTCCTCATTTACTTCTTTTTTTTTTCCTGTAGCAAATACTTCACAATTTTAATATACCATAATAACCTGTTAAATCATATATAAATACAAACCATATGGCTGCATCCATACCATTTTTGGGCGCGCAATATTAAGATATCCACACTAATATATTACTATATAATGCTCATAAAAAATGAACCCACACGAATTTGCAAAAGAAAAAAAAGTATAGAAACTAGTATTACCAAGTCAACACTTTGTTAATTAATATAGAATCTTATAATTAAGAACCAAAAGCGTAACAATTACTACATAATCTAGTTTTTCCAAGTCCTTGAACATCGCACAACCTTCATATAACAAACAAAATGTACATCCATGCATAGATATTGCAATTCCTCCGGCCCCTGCATTAAAACATAGAGTTGCACTTATGAGTTCACATTGCAATTGATATATAAAGTAACATTTCATGAAAAAAAATATAATTACTCTTGATTTGGTTGGACAAAAGTTTATTAACGCTAAAGGTAAAGCAAAACAACACAGATTATGACTGGACCATATACTTGAGTCCAATAAAGAGACAAAGGTAGAAAAAAAAATGAAAAAACTAGTCAGCCCAATTTACTTAAAAGCAAAACAACCAATCAGCCTATTTTCCCCTAACTAGTCAGCCCAATTTACTTAAAGAAATGTACTCTAACATAGTGGGATGGATGGAGTATAAAATTCTAATGATCTCTTTCCTCATTTTGTAGAAATCTTAAGTAAATCAAATATAAGAGAAATGTGTATTGTTAAATTTTGAATGTTGCCTCACCTAAGGACACTTTAACATTAACATTGCTGAATGTTCATAATGCATAAACAAGGTTACAACAGAATAATTAAAAAGCAGTTTCAATGTGGGTTCAGGTCACCTCTGGTACAGATTTATGCAGCTCAGTGTGTCACTGAGTTGCTAAGAATGATTGACTAGGTGCTTATGTGGTTGCTTAGAAGACTGGGCGCTTCAAAAGATCTAGAGAGCCACTTGCCAGAGTTTTGGACCAGACTGCAATCAAATAGGCAAACGTTTTCCCTGAGCTTCAGAAACAATTCCAATTAAACATGCAAAATTTTCTAAACGTATCTGAAGTGCTAGCTTCATGGATTCTTCCCAGGAAGTTCAAGAAGCTTCCTGGTTTTAGAAACATTTACCATAAAATATCCCATAAATTTCATCCCTGGTGCAGAAATAGAAATGCCTTTCACATTTGGGACTAAGTCTCCCAGTAATTATGATAATGAGTCCATATGGGTAGCGACCAAAGGCCACGAGAAACCAATCCAGTTGCATCTTATTAGCCTATTCCCAAGCCATTTACCTACGAGGTGGGGTGTGAAACTGATCAAACATTCTGCAGTAATTGACCACCAACCAGAAGTTAAGAATCAAAACCTTATAGTTTGAATTGGCTTCAAAGTTAGAAAGTGGTGTCTTGCAACCAGTGGAATTAGAAAATGATAGAAATCATCTACTATTAGGATAAATGAAATACTTAAATTCAGGCCTTAGTTTGTCCAACTGCATATAAAAACCTACGTCATCATCACACCAATAACAAAATAGACAGCAAAGAATTTAAAGGCAAAAGTTCAAAGACATAACCCCTAAAAAAAAAAAAAAAAAAGTGTACAAGCAGTAGTGAGGGACTAACTGAAATTTGATCAAGTCGATGGAGATCACTTTCATTATTCAAAGGACGCACAAGGGTTCTCTGTCTGGAAAAAGGGCTCGAATAGAATCTCGAATCTACTGATCATTGTTGTTACATAATTAGCACCTCCAATTGGATGCATACAACAGAAAATAACACTCAAAATATACAGTGCTCATAAAGTCACTGTAAAAGTTAAAGCAAGTCTAAAAAAGTAAATCCCAAATGAATGGACAGGAGTACATTGATAATTACAATACAGTTATCCAAATGAGAAACAACAAATAATAATTGCTAGAATTGTGTTTATTTATTTCTCCAGCAATTTTTTCCACATGAGCTAAAACAAGAGCTAGATAATACCTCATTTTTGGAAGCAATATCTATTCCACCACCTTGAACAGGCCTCAATGCAAGTTCTAGGTAGTCACGGGGTGTTATTCGCCTATTATCCTCTACTAAGTCCAAATAAAAGTCCTGAAAGTATCAATTTAGAAGTTAGTATGAATACAAGGGGGAAAAAAGCTGATGCAGATAACCAAATATGTAGCACATTCATTATATCAAAAAGTCATGCTGCAAAAACATAACAATGTAATATTAACAATTCAATGATTATTTTAAAATAGAACAGTTCAAAAATATAGATATTTACCCTTAGAAGCCAAACAAAAATTGGGGAAAACTGCCCGAGTTCAGAAGCTGTACTCTTTCAAGTACATCCCACAAGCAATGTTATTCAAAATCATCAACGTACGAACTACGAAATAAGTTGTGCTAACCTGGTTGTATATGAACATGCTTGATAAGAGAACAGCGTTGGAGAATATCTGCGTGCTGTATTTTCCCTGTCAGAGAATGACAAATATTGGATAGCAAGATTACATCATAACATAGTGTATCCCAAGATTACATAATCACATAGTGTAGCCCAAAATACTCAAAACTCAGCTCAAGCCTTAACCCCAACAGTGTAGCCCAAAGTATTTTCCTTGACATGTAAAATGAATTTGGAATTGAAAAGAAAAATAGTTGATAAACTCAATCAAAGGTACGTGTGTACCATCACTGTGTTAGATTCCATAGATTCCTATTGATAGGTTATAGGTTGGTTGTGGAGAAGGCATAAAGGATCTACTCTAGGGCATGTGTAAGATCTTGTAAGTGCCATATGGTTAATTAGAAGTTGGACCAGAAACTTAAAGCAGTAGGAGTTCTAAATCTTAGACCTTCTAAGAAACTCAGGTTTATAAAGATTAGAGCCCTTACAAAATGGTGGCCTAAAGCTTTTAACAACCAAGAGATGTTCCTAAGATAACTAGCACATCTAACCTAAATAATATTTGCTAAGATGGAAGCAATCGAGTTTATGAAGTTAAGCCCATGCCCCTGAAGGCGACAATGGAGAAAAAATATAGCAAGACCCTAAGGCTGCATTTGGTTGTCCTACAGAAATTGAATTGCTCCATTGTCTTTTACATATGAATTTACGTACAAGGCCATCGTCATAAATGGTGGCATTACAGAATATGGCAGCAATCAACAGAAATTATAGTGTAAAAGAAAAATCGTGGCAATCCATGAAATTGCAAAACTGGTCCCACACTATAAGTTGTAGTGACAGCTCCCATTTTCTTTGATCACCACATTCTAGATTTCTGAACTCACATTTCCAGGAACCCCTCCACTATATATAAATACCCCTCTACATAGAGAAACTGCTTTTGGATTCTATCCCACATTTCTAGAACTTACTTCCGTACAGAAAAATGGGATGTCTTCAACACCACCAACAACTATCAATCCTATAACATAAGAGCAGATAAGAATAGAATGTATTCTTAATATTTATATAATAGCTTCACATTTTGGTGTAAACAAAGTACATTTCTCACTCGGTTTACATGCCATAATCAGATAATCACAATACTCAAACTGCTAATGAAAATATTAGAAACAATCACACATATAATTATTTGCCCAAACCCAAAGAATTGTGAGGAAGGCGCTATTCAGTAGAGAGAATTCCAACGGAATCAGAAGGCGGAATGATGATTCAATTTCCGATGGTGCATCCAAACCCATGTTTTAATTATAGGTCTGCAACAACAAAATAAAACATCATACAACTATATGAAAGCCCTGTACATGATGAACTGAATCCCTAAGAACTGAACAACAATCGCAGACACTAGAGGATCAAACACAAAGAAGAACATTGAAACCCTAGTTGGAGAGTATATGAACTACAGATTGAAAGTGAGTAAGAGAGAGAGAGAGAGAGAAAGAGTACCATCACGTAGATATCCACTAGAATCACACAATGAGTGCGTGAAAATGCAATCCAACCGAGCAAAAACTCAGTTTGGCCCATTGGAATCCATGGCCAAATGTGTGAGGCAGTTACTCCTACCGCCGGAGAGAGTGTATGACCGTAAGAAGGTGAAGAGGCGGGTCTAGGGTTTTAAAGAGCGAGGGAAATAGAGAGGTTTTGTGAAAATTTTGGGCGGATTCAGTGTTGGGGATATATACTAGTAGGCATGCTTTTGTGTAATAGATTTTAGTATTTATTTATTAATGAATTATGATATTGCATTTTAAATGAGAATCTGTATGAGCTATGTTTGCATTATATTATCTTCTAATGTTATGCATGTGTGTCTTTTATTCTACATAATAGATGATCTGGTGTGTAGAGTTCGGCTTACAAACAGAAGATCAAATCAGATCATCAGTTCTTGTAGAATATAAACTTATTGTTCACAATCTGAGATGGAGTTGGACACACCATCGGTAAGATTGTAGCACATGATTTCAGTAGGTCTGTCTTGACTACGGGAATGGTTTAGTTCCAACTTTTTGTGCTAGTACACTTGTGTGTATTGAATGGAAACATATTGGGGTAATTATTTTATACTGACACATAAAATAATTAATACCTCAAGGTTATTATGAATACTTATACTCTTAATCCCGAAATAATTAATGGACACATGCATTTATTGTTAGTTATTTTGATTCATAAAGAGAGAGATCTTTATAAGTCAATAATCTTGATGAGTTGGATAACTGCATTAATTGTATGGTGAATATTAATTATTAACGGAATCCACGTCCTGGTATAGGGATTGATGATACCCCCTTGAGGATACTTATAAGTTTTGATTATGTCAAACCCTGCAGGTGAATTTTGTATCCGACATATCAAATAAGTTAAGTGGAAGGTCTCAAGGAGATTAGCAGATGTTGATTAATAAAATTGTCAGTAATTTAATTTAATCAACGGGTATCTGTAATCTTAACGTGGGGAGTTTAATAAGTAGTTAATAACAAAGAGCTCGAAATTTAATTTCGAATAAGCTAGGGAGTGCAATTATAATTCTTTAGTGGAATGAATTATAATTAATGTAAATAGGTTTTAATATTTACATTAGGAGCCCGAAACTTATTTGCCTTTGGGTCCCTACCGTAGCTTATATATATGCCATGTTGGGCAGCCACTAGGTTAAGAAGAAATATTTTCTCTAAACCCTAGAGGCATACGTCCATCAAAGAGAGCACATAGAGAGTCACTCTCTCTTCACGTTCTGGCATTGGGGAATACGGTAGAAGGCTTGAAAGGGATCGAGCAGTGATCAACCGTTCATGATTTTTGAGATCAATCCAGACAGATCTCAAGGTATGGATTCTTCTCTTTATGTTAATGGATTCAGATTTTTTTTTTTTTTTTTTTTTTTGTGGCATAATCTATTAGCACTATCACGAGTTCATGGGATTTCCGCTCCCAGCAGTCAGTCGGGGAGAGAAAGAGAGAGGTGCTTAATTTAGTATATATTTGATTTCGGAGGGAAATGAAAAGGGGCGCGTATGAGTAAAAGTTTTTGTAAAATTTGGCCACACTTTTCTAAAGTGTTGCTAAAAATATGTTTATAAGGACATTTTCATTAAAAGTGTCGCAAAATTTTATCTAATAGGAACACTTTCATAAAAGTGTCCCTTTAAAATACTTTTTGGGACACTTTTCTAAAGTGTCCTTAATGTGGAAAAAAAAGGTGTCCCTAAAACCTATTTTTGTAGTAGTGGTGATCAAAGAATCGTAGCGGAAGGAAAACATCGTATAAAACTTTTTCATAAAATTGATTCACAATCACAACCATACAAAGGACCAAAATCAAACATAGAACCATGAATATACATACAATAGCATAAAATAAACTATTTAAATCATACTTACTTGATTTGCCTTTGCGAAACTCCAATCGAATCCGAGCTCCAAAAGTATGAAGCCTCCAACGGTATCCACACGAACCCAAGACTCTTCAAAATTTCTTGCACTTGTTCAACACTTGAAACAAAGTAAGAGGGAGATGGAGAGGAGAAAACTCACGGCCCTAGGTAAACTCCTAGGTCATGGCCTCCATGGAAGTGATGTGATGAATGGCCTCCTCTTCTATTTTAGGGTTAAGTGGGTTTAGTGCTAGCATGCACTCATCCCCTTGTATTTATAGCAAATACTAGGGTTTCTAATGTTTTGCAACTTGGTCCTCCCTAATTAACTATTAATTAAAGAGACCTTATGTAATACCTCAAAACTTTTAATGTCTCATTTTCCTAATTTTAATAAAGTTTTGGGGTATTTTAAAATTTAAAAGTTTCAATTTTTGACATTTTATGAAGTGTTGGGGGGTAATTCAAAAGTTATTTATGCTATAGGGACCCCTTGCAAATTAAAGAAATTAAATTTTCTCATATTGCGAAAGGACCCCTAACTTTCTCTTTAAGAACCCGAAGCTGGCTTCTCCCACAACTCACATCCAGCTTGTGATTTTCGAACATCTGAGGGAGAGTTGAGAGTGTGCAGAGAGAGAGAGTGCAGCTGGGGTGGAGTGGTGGCCGGAGTCTTGCCGGATCTCTCGCCGGAATCACTTCTCTTTTATTAAAGGTGAGCTTAAGCTCTCCTATTATTTTTTTTCTTTTCTTTTTCTTCTCTTTCCTTCTCATTTCTTGGATGTTTGCGGATTTCTTGCTGATCTCGAAGAGATTTTCACCTTGTATGCAAAGTATTTTGAGATTTCTTCATCTTACAAAACTTGCATGTGAGTTTAAATAAGCCATTTACATGATTCGGACCTAGATTTTTCTAAGTAATGGTGGGTTTGTTTCAAAAAAAAAAAAAACTGATTTCAAACGGTAAATATCTTTGTTTTAAGTCTGCATGTGTTGGATCCACATTTGTGGAGATGTACCAGAGCCCAAATCATACATGCATGGGGTTGATTTTCAAAATTTTGAAGTTTAAAGACTTTATATAAGAAGCCCCTGTTTTTGAGTTGAGTTTCGGCCTCTGCATATCAGTCTCCAAGTGTCTATGATCCACTTTTTAAATTTGTACAACGTATCAAGTCTGATTTGAGTCTGCATGTAGTTTGAGAACTGCTATTATGGTTTGGTTTTGAGCTTATAGTGACTGTGGTGAAGTTGATCACCCACGGCAGCCATGGCTGCCTTGATTCAAGCCTTAAATTTTCAGTTTTGTTGGTAAACAAAATCGATATACCTTGCATGTGATTAATTCTTTTTTTCGAGAGCTTCGTTTGAGGTAAATTATCAACTAAGAGAGAGATTGATGTGGGTTTTGATCGGCCTTGAGCAGCAGCCGTGAGCTTCAAAACTTAAATGTTTAATGGTGGTTCTTAGTTGATTCATCCTACATATGTTCAGATTCATGCTTAACTTAAATTTTTTGGAAAATCAGTTAGAAAAGAGTTTTGCATGTGGGATATAAGCTGCTAGGTTGATTTAATTTTAAATGGCCAGTAGCTGTGATGAAGGAGATGACCCACGGCTGCCATGAAAGCTTAAATTCAAGCTTTGACATTTACTTTAGTTACAAATCTAAGTTTAACTATGCTGCATGTATGGTTTGCTTGGGTTTTTAAAGCTTATCTTTGAGCTTTTAAAGGGGCTGGAATGAAGCTCATCATAAGCTCCGGCCATGGCAGCTCTAGCTATGGTTTCTCTCGTGGCAGTGTTGTTGTGGAGCTGAAATATGAATCGAGTTAATCCACTTGATTTGTAAGCAAATCAAGGTTTTTACATAAATTGTTTAAGGTTTTAAAGAGATGATTTAAGGTTGTTTTGCATTTTAAATGAATAAAGAGAGTTTTAACAAAAATGTTGCAGGTCATATTATAGTGGGGAAGATGACCATTTCGGTAATGGTTGTCTTAATAAGTACAATTACGATAATGCCCCTGCCAATTTTCAATATTGATTCTTTTTACTAATTTTCTACCTCAAATTTCAATCCTTCATAACTTTTGCATTTGAACTCCGATTTTCACGTACTTTATATGTACGGAAAGCTCTCGGAGTCTAGTTTCTAAATATTAGGTTTATTTTATTAGACAGGGATTTATGCATATCTTTATTGGTCAATATTTCAGATCAGGATAGTCCCGATAACTATCCCTTCGCGAGTTAGCGTGCATTACATCAGGACACTGCTATGAGTTATTTGCCCAATCAAGGTAGGATACTGAACCTCTCTAACTGTGATGATACATGACTTTATATAGCATGATATGCTGAACTGTTTTATGAAATAAACATGATACATGGAACATACTTGATGAACTATTGGTGTGGCGTGTTTTATGACTGTTTATGAACCTATATGTGGCATATGGATTTATTTATTTCATTCCTGTTTTCGGATGATGTTATAACTGTTTGAAATGATGCTTGACATGCTTATATGCCACATATGAATTACTTTACCTGCTCGCTTTGGAAATTGAATTGGAATTTTATAAACTCTTGTTGATATGCATGGTTTAGGCTCGGTTGGTATATAGGGAGATTACTTAAACGCCCATGGTCCTGGGTGGAGCCTTAGCGCGGACCCGAAGTACATAGCCCCGTAGTGGCTCAACAGTTGGCCATGTGTTTTAGGCAACTGATCGGTTATCCTCGAGAGGTTAGACCCCGTAGTGGTCGGTTTCGGCTGTCGTTGTGCCGAAGGCTTGTTAGCCTAGAACAACATCCTAATATACGTTCTGTGAGCCTGGTCTTCGAAATTGATGGATATTATATTGCATTTATAACTGTTCTAAACCCACACCACTTCTGTTATTAAACTTTTGAACTGAATATAAACTGTTTTGTTTAACATGTTCCTTGTATCAATATTATTACTGTTGGTTGAGGTTGTACTCCTATTGGGCATTCCATGCTCATGCTGTGTTTCATGCAGCAGGTTCACATGTTTCTGGTAGAGATTTAACGGTTGGAAACTCTACCCTGGTTGCATTGGGATTAGCAGTGTTCTGGGCAGTCGTACATCGAGCAGTCTAGTTTGCATTTGAATTATTTGTCTTTCGAACTATCAGTTTATTTCCTTATTAGCCTATATGCCAGGGATGTTGGCATTAAGCTTGGTACTTTTGTCTCATTACTTGTTGTATTACTCGTACTTGGGCATGTATGCACTAGAACATATCATTTCATGTTGTTATAAATTATCCTTTCTCTATCCTGTGTATGGAAATATGAATGAGCAGTGCAGGTTGTACCTTCATCTTGACACGTGTCGACCTATTCGGGATGGTCGGTATAATGGTCAGGTTGGGGCGTTACACCTTATAAGTTACTTTAAATTAGAAACTTACCCCTCTCATAAATTACAGTTCTAGTTTATATAAGTTTGACTATTGTTATTAAAGGTTAATAAGAAAGAGGTCAATAATATACATAACTAGGATATTACTATTCTATATGATGTTTGGTTAATCTAGCACTTTTAACCAAACATCATTAAAAGAGAAGAGGTTTATAAATAAGAGGGATAAGCCTTAGGGCCGGCCACTCTTGAGTGTGCCTCTTTCCTAGCCGTCCTCTCTTTCTTCCCTCTCTAGCTTGCTTTCTCACACAAGGGTTGTGAAGTGCAAGAAGGTTCAAGGAGTCTTGTTGTAACACCCCAACTTAACATCCGCACCGACCCTTCCGGAGGGATCGACACATGTCAAGCTGAGGGTACAACCTGTCCTGCTCATCCGTATTTCCTCACAAGATATAAGAATTACATATAACAAAATGATATGGCATGTCATACACAATATGTCCCAATTCGTCATATACAAATATTATTCAATAAATCAAATAATGTTGCCAACAACCCTGGCAAATAAGTTATTCCACAATCAATACACAATATGAATAATTCCAACACATAATACATATGATATAAGAATGCAATCAAAGATTCAGCGACAACCTTAAAATCTGACCAACAACCCTTAGCAAAGGATTTAGCTGAGCCATGAGTGCAACCCAAGGTAAACCTGCAATTTACTGCAATAAGCAGGGGTGATCTTTCAACACGCTCAGTAAGGGATAATATAACATCTACGAATCAATAACAATATATTGATACATGAAATATTTAGATAAAACATTTATTTATAAAGTTCAACGGAGTTAGAAAACAATTAGAAATCAAAGTTTAAAGAAGTGAGGTCTTTAGTGAAAAACTAGATCCTCTAATAACAGCACCAGTAACCAGTAACCAGGCATATGCCACGCATGCGGAATACCCCGTCGCATATGGACAATAGCCAAGTAACGTCCTAGGTCCATAGCATGGTAATACCGCCACATAAGGGCTCGACATATCGCCATCGGTATGGACTTCGGCCCGATTGGCATATGCGTCACTTCGTTAGGTCCCTAGTGTAATGCCCCAAACTGACACTACTGAGGACCCTCCTGGGTAGGTCAACACGTGTTAATAGGGATACAACCTGATAAGCTCATTCATATTTCCACACAGAATATAGCAAAGGATATGTATAACAAACATGAAATGTAAATATGTTCATCATACAATATTCCCAAATCGTCAATTGCAAATAGTAAGTATATCCATGCATAATATAATGTGCCAACATCCCTGGCACGTAGGTAAAATATCACACATAACTAACAATCCAAGTGTAGCAGTCTACAGAACGTATCTACCTATTTTTCTGTACTAACGCCCAGAACACTGCCAAGTCTAGCACCAAAGGAAAAGAATTCTGACTCGTTGAACCAGCTATACTGTCTTGAGAATCTGCTGCATAAAAGGCAGCGTGAGCGTTTGAATGCTTAGTAGAAATACTATTCTTAACTAACAATGATAATATCGATGCATAAGTCATTTAGTTCAAGTTTCACAAACACATGCATATGTGGTTCAAGAATCATACAAATATCCATAGATAATATATCAAAGTTTCACAAACACAATTATCATTCATGTCTATGATTCATCCATTTTATATTCCATATGAAAGAGGAGTTTTCTCTGACTCTTTCCCATTCATCATAACAATAACCGATAGAGGAGTTTTCTCTGACTCTATCCATATCATCGCAATAACAACTGACAGAGGAGTTTTCTCTCACTTTGTCTCAATCATATCCACATATATAAACATTCCACATATCATAAAACAAATAGATCATGGCATCATATCAACATATCACAATATTATGGTATATTTGCACATTCTAATCACATAACATTTCATATAAAAATGAGGAAATATGCATCAAGGTTTTATAAATGGTTTTCATGTTTATCAACACAAGTAAAGTCTCAAAAGTGAACCTATCATCAGTATTTGTAAGAACATATGTATTTCTACCTCAATAGTTAAGTCTCCAATCAACTCTTACGTGTAAGTGCAAGCTAATATGCATAGTGATCGTCTCACGGGTTTCCCATATCTGAAAATGAAATATAAAGATACATGTACATCACTAACATTTCCATAAAACCAATTTAAACTTCCTTTTAGGTTTAATCACCTCTCAAGCTCTGTCTTTAAACCCCAAAGACTCTAATTATACTCATTCAGTGATGGCTCAATGATACCCAAGCAAACAAAGGAGAAAAGAAGCGAAAAGAAGGAAAAGAGGCTCCATCGATAGAGTCTCTATCGATGCTCTATCGATAGACCAGAGACCCTGTCTATCGACAAACAGAAGGCATGACATGAGATTTTTAGAAAAGAAGCACCTTCTATCGATAAAAGGTCCAACCTTTATCGATAAAGGGTGTTCGAAAATGCCCTATCACGAGCAGCAACTGCACAATCACACAAAATCCCTCATTTTGACATCCTATCTCAAATCTGAACGGTGAGAACTTAGATCTATGGTAAACAAGTCCAAATCCACCAAAATCCCCAAAAATAACAAAGATCCAACGGTACGATTTGAGAAACCACAGAGTTTTAGGCATAAAACCCACATAAACCCAAAACATCAAATGTACACAAAATACCCAAGATTTTTCAACCAAAACCTTCAAACCACACACAACATAGCTCGATCTACCATTATACACAACCCAAAACCAACCATTCCTCAGATTCACAAGTTTCACACTCAAAACCCAAAAATGGGTTTTAAAGAAAACGACAATGAGAGGTGAAGAAGAAGAAAGAACTTAAGAAATAATGTGCCTACCTTTCTCCGGCGAGTCTACGGCGTACACGAGCTCTGGCACTAGGTGACTCCCTTCTCTCTCTCTCTCCCCCCTCCCGTCTCTACACCCTCTCTTGGCTCCCTCCTTTTATTTGGCGAAAACGAGAACAAGGGAATGAGGGGTTTTGTTATTAAAAATGCCAAATGGCAATTTTGTAAATAAATGAAATTTTTTTTTTTCAAAAATTCATTAAAATAAAGATTTAAAAATTTAGGTTTTCACAATCTCACCCCCTTAAAAGAATTTCGTCCCCGAAATTCAAAAATCCAAGTTTTCAAACAAATGAGGATATTTCTCTCTCATGCTCGGCTCCAATTCCCAAGTTGCTTCCTCAACATCGTGATGTCTCCAAAGGACTTTCACCTGAGGGACCATTTGATTTCTCAAGACTCTCTCTTGTTTATCAATGATTTGGACTGGAAGTTCCAAATAGGTGCAATTCTTCTTTAGTTTATCCGCAGGTAACTGAATCGCATGCGAGGGGTCAAGAAGACACTTTCTAAGCATAGACACATGGAAAACATTGTGCACTTTATCCAAATCCGAAGGTAAATCTAACTGGTATGCCACTTCGCCAACTTCTTTTGTAATTTGGTAGGGTCCTATGAATCTCGACGCAAGTTTATTTCACTTCCTAAAGCGTACGACTCCCTTTCGAGGTGAAGCCTTCAAAAACACAAAGTCACCAACATTAAATTTTAATCCTCTGCGGTGAGTATCTGCATAGCTCTTCTGTCTGCTTTGTGCAGTCTTTAATCGTTCCTTGATAATTTAAATCTTTTCTGAAGTATCCTTGATGAATCTAGGTCCTTCAATATGTTTCTCTCCAACTTCAGCCCAACAAATAGGTGATCTACAAGGTCGTCCATAAAGAGCTTCAAAAGGTGCCATACTGATAGTTGCTTGAAAACTGTTGTTGTAGGCGAATTCAGCGAATCTCAAGTATTTGTCCCAACTCCCACGAAATTCTAAAGCGCAAGCACGCAACATGTCTTCTAAAATCTGTATAGTGCGTTCTGATTGGCCATCTGTTTGGGGGTGGTGTGCCGTACTCATAGTTAACTGTGTGTCCAAAGCTCTATTAAGAGCTTTCCAAAAACGAGTAGTAAATCTAGCATCCTGATCAGAAATTATGGTTACTGGCACACTGTTTAACACATATTTCACATGATTTATATAGTGTTTTTATTGCTTTTATCATGCATTTGGGATGCTTTATGCGTGGAATAGGTGCGTTTGACAGTTTGGTCTTGTTTCAGGACAATGGGTGTCGAACGGTGTATTTCTACCATCTTTTGTGTGCAAATGAGCTTGAACCTTTATCACTTCTTGCCGTTGCCGGTTGTTGGCGAGTCAAATTTGCCTTGTCAAGGTGTTTGGTGAAGCCCCTTTTATCCTTGGAGGCGTTCGGAGAGTTGGTGACTTGTCAAGCTGGGAAAAAGATGTGATTCAGCATTTCTGCAATTTTGTACCGGTACAGACAATTTTGTACCGGTACAAAATGTTACTTTTGGAAGCAGTCTGTTTTTGTACCGGTACAAGAAACCCTGTACCGGTACAAAAGGTCGAGATCTCAACAGTTGTGTTCGTAAATTGTCTATTTTGCAAGGGCACTCTTGTCCTTTGGCTCCCATTTCACTGTAACCCTAAGGGGATGTATATATACGACTTTTCTCATCTGAATGAGGGTTGTTCACTTAGTTTCTCTTAGGTTACTTAGTTTAGGTTAGGGTTTTTCATATTTCTAGGGTTTTCTACATAGTTTAGCTTAGATTTCTTCTTGTTCTTGTTAATCACCGGTTGTAATCCTTAGTTTGACTCTTAAAACTTGTTTCTTAGTGTTTGAACATTATTTCTTTGTCTTTTAATCCTTTGATAGAAGTTATTTCTCTTTCATTTGCATTTATTACTCTTGTCTTGCATTTATTGCTTGTAACCTAACTTTAATGGAGTTCTAAACCTCCAAGATAGGATTCGAACGGTGGAAACTCATCACCAACAAAGGTAACAACACTCTCTCATCCCTTTGTGCTTCAATGGAAGTTGTATGATGCTAAATACTCACTATTTTCTCTCTCAATGCTTAGTTTTGCATATTCTTGATAATGCGTGAACAAGAGAATCTTGGTACACATTGTGCTTGAACCTAAATGCATGCTAAGTGTTTGTATAAATTTGTAAGTGAGCATGTAGTATCATTCTCCTATCATTCTTTATTTGAAAAAGCTTTTAAAGTTATATTTTCCATCAAAGACCATTCTTCAATGGATCCTAGATGCGAATGCCAATGAGAGATGCTTGTTACCTAGTTGTGGATGAGTGGAAACCCTAGAATCCTATCATTAGTCTTCCTTGTGTTAATTACCAACCAAATCGGTTACCAAATCAAATCAATCAACAAAACCCCCATGATTTACATTTCTTGCACATTTATTGGGTATCAATACCTAAGGACCCTTCTAAGTCCCCACTCCATGTGGAAATGACCTGTGGACTCCCCACAGTTTTATTATGCTTGGCGATCTTGAGTTCCTACGCTTGGGAATATATTGAGCACACCTAAAGTTGACAAGCATTTTTGGCGCCATTGCCGGGGAGTGGCGTGTACCTTGAAGTGATCCAAGGAAGAGCTAGTGGTAATTCGCAATTACATTGTGAATCCGGTAAGTTTTTCCTAACTCTTAGTGTAAAGAAATTCTTTGTAGTGTAAATTTGCTGTGCACAATTGTTGCATGTCGGTTTGGACTCGCGGAAAGGGAAACCGACTTGTAAGGAATTGGCCACAACAAGATCCTGAAAATCCAAATTTGAGACCTAACTTGGCTCAACCCACATCTCCATCAATGGAGCATAACCAAAACCAACCTTTTCAAAGAAATGCAAATGATCAAGACTTTCCAAATGAGCCTCAAGGGCGAAGGGATGATGTTATTCCGCCTGCAACCCCTGCACCTGGTGGGGGAAATTTAAATCAAAATTTTCAACAAAACATGAATCAAAATGTGCAGCAGGATAGACAGCCCGACATCCCTATGGTTAATTTGGGAAGAACTTTGAGGGAGATCTTCAACCCTCATAGAACCACCACACCATCTTGTATAATCCCATCTCCAGAGGCTAGTCGCTTTGTCCTAAAACCTGAAATGATTCGACTTTTGCCTGAGTTTCATGGCTTTGATTCTGAAAGGCCATATTCCTTCATGATGGATTTTACAGATGTGTGTAGTGCATTCTTGTCAACGGGGTCACCCATTGACATCATTTGCATTACTCTTTTCCCATTTTCTCTAAAAGACAAGGCAAAAATATGGTTTCATACTTTAACTCTTAATTCCATCCGCACTTGGGAACAACTACAAAAGATTTTTTTGGAAAAATTTTTCCCACCCGCTCGAACCAACATGTTGATGCGCATGATCCAAAATTTCACTGAGGAACCTAATGAGGCATTCGCTGGTGCTTGGGAAAGGTACAAGGATTTGATAAATGCAATCCCCCATCATGGACTAGACGTAGGTCAACTTGTAGGGTATTTCTACCATGGTTTGACCCATGAAACTAAACAATTTCTTCAAATGATGAGTGGTGGGGAGCTTTTTGAGAAACCCCCCGAGCAAGCAATCCCATAATTTGATAGGTTGTCAGAAAGTGTGGGCAACTGGGAGGTTAATACAACTCCCGATGTTGCAAAGAGAGCTAGTAACCCAAGTAGTAGTGGAAAGTTCCAACTTAAGGAACAAGATGACCTTCAAGCCAAGGTGGCAAGTTTAACTAGGAAGTTAGAGGCCCTAGAAATGCAGAAAGTCAACGAGGTTACCGCGGTGCCTATGGTGCCAAATGTACCTCCTACACCTATTGTGCCTAGGGTAGAGGAACCATGCCTCATTTGTGAGGATCTTGTTCACTCCACTAGAGATTGTCCTACCCTTCCTACCATTAAAAGAGCCGTCCAAGAGCAAATCTATGCTTTGAACCCCCCTAGGAAGCCTTTCAATCCATATTCTGAGACTTATAATTCGGGGTGGGGTAAGCATCCAAACTTTAGTTGGAAAAATGATGGGGCAAATGCTTCATCAAATCAAGGTAATGCTCAAGCCCATCAAGGTTATTCTAACCAAGGGCAAGGTTCCAATTTTCAAGGGCAAAGCTCCAATTTTCAAAACCAAGGATATCATTTTCCAAATCCAAATCCAGGTTTTTCAAATCAAGCCCCCACTTTTCAAAATCAAGGGCCACAAGGATTTTCTGCGAATCCTAACCAAGGCTTTCCCCCTTTTTCTCAAGGAAATCAAAATCATCAATCCTACCAACCTCCCCACAAAAGAAATTTGGAGGACATTGTAGCCCAATTTGTCCAATCCCAACAAACAATGAACATCCAGGCAAGGCGAATTTGGAGGACATTGTGGCTCATGAATTGAATTATCCTACCCATGACATGAAGTCGAATAATTTCTTCAACATACAGCCTGCTCAAATACTCCAACCTGTCTGTTTCCTTGATTGGCAAAAAGTGAGTGGATTTCGTCAGTCTATCTACAATCACCTACACTGTGTCATGTCCTTTTTGAGTTCGAGGCAAGCCAGTAACAAAATCCACGGTGATGTGCTCTCATTTCCATTCAGGTATTGGTAGCGATTGCAACTTTCCCGCTGGCTTCTTATGTTCAGCTTTAACTTGTTGGCAAACAAGACACTGAGCCACAAAATTTCCCACATCCTTTCTCATTCCTCTCCACCAAAAGTGCCTTTTTAAGTCTCGATACATCTTCGTTGTTCCAGGGTGGATTGAGAACCGAGATCGATGAGCTTCATTAAGAACTTCATTGCACATTGGATCATTTGGAACGAAAAGTCTATTACGAAACAGAAGTCCTCCATCCGAACTAGAAATCCTCTAACCTTTGGGTTCTATTCCTTGACCAATCATAGCGATAATGTCCATAGCTTGTTTACTTCGGGCTTGAGCTTCAATCACGCGAGAGTTTATCGTAGGCTGAATAGAGAAATTATACAATCGCACTTGTGAATAATCCCCTATATAAAAAATTTCATAGTCCTCCAAAACATTCCACATGGACCATCTGTCCAATGCCAAACTACTAATTCTGGAATAAGGCTTTCTACTTAAAGCATCAACCACAATGTTCGCCTTGCCTGGATGGTACTTCAACTCAAAATCATAATCTTCCATAAATTCCACCCAACGACGCTGTCTCAAATTCAAATCTTTTTGCGAGAAAATATACTTTAGGCTTTTATGGTCTGTGAACACTTCGAAATTTTCATCATAAAGATAAGACCTCCATGATTTCAAAGCGAATACCACCGCCGCTAACTCCAAGTCATGGGTAGGATAATTCAATTCATGAGGTTTTAACTGTCTTGAGCCATAGGCGATAACCCTGCCATTTTGCATTAATACACAGCCCAAACCTTGGCGCGAGGCATCACAATAAACTGTATATCCTATCCCACTAACTGGACCCACAAGAACCGGAGCCGAAGTTAACCTTTGTTGCAATTCCCGAAAAACGGATTCGCACTCTTCATCCCAATTATACACCATGCCTTTTCTAGAAAGTCGAGTTAAAGGGGTTGCAATGCGAGAAAAATCCTGAATAAAGCGGCATAATATCCTGCTAAACCCAAGCAACTACGAATTTCTGTAACGCTTTTCGGTCTCTCCCAATTCAACACGGCATCTACTTTAGAAGGATCAACGGAAATACCTTTATGAGAAATCACATGCCCAAGGAACTTCACTTCGTTCGACCAAAATTCACATTTCACTTTCTTCGCATAGAGTTGATGGTCTCTCAAAAGCTGCAGGACCGCACGAAGGTGAGATGCGTGTTTCTTCTTCGATTTCGAGTATATGAGGATATCATCCATGAATACTACCACAAACTTGTCAAGATAAGGGCGGAACACTCTATTCATTAAGTCCATAAATGTATCTGGGGCATTGGTTAGACCAAAAGGCATGACCAGAAATTCATACAACCCATAGCGAGTGTTAAATGCTGTCTTAGGTATGTCTTCCTCTTTAACTCGAAGTTGATAATACCCTGATCGTAAGTCGATCTTAGAGAAGTAACATGAATCCTTCAACTGATCAAACAGCTCATCAATGTGAGGAAGGGGATAACGATTCTTTACAGTAACTCCATTCAATTTCCTATAATCCACACATAATCTTAAGGAACCATATTTCTTCTTCACAAATAATAAGGGAGAACTCTAGGGTGAATGACTATTTCTGATAAATCCTTTAGTTTCTAGTTCCTCCAATTGCGTCTTCAAAACTTTTATCTCTGCTGGCGCTATCTTATACGAAGGAAGATGGATAGGGTCAGTACCAGGATAAACCACTATTGAAAAATCCACCTCCCGATGAGGCGGTAAACCTGGTAACTCATCCGGAAAAATGTCAAGGTATTCTCTCACCATTGGCACACCCAAAAGACTTGTTGAATCAAGATCATCTAAGTCCAAGGAAGCTAACGTATTAACAAATACACAAGCTTGAGAACGCCTGACACTCTTCTTGCTATGAGGAAATAGAGTGGATTTACCTCTTTCCCCAACATAGCAAACACTGTCGCCATTAGGTAAAAAGAGCATTACTTTCTTTCAAAAACAATTAACCAAAGCCCTGTAATTGGCTAACCAATCCATTCCCAAAATAACGTCGTACCCAAACAATGGTAGAATAATAAGGTCAGCGTATAACTTATGCCATTCTATAATCACATCACATGATCGACATACCAATTCCACATCTACATCCATTCCCATTGGTGTCGACACACTCAAAGAATAGCCCAAGGGTTGAAATGATAATCCCAAATGGAGGGCACAATCCATATCTATAAAAGAATGTGTGGAACCCGAATCAAATAACACACGAACCCAAGAGTTATATAGAGAAAACATTCCCTCAACAACTTCATTAGTGGGGCTAGGATTAAGAGGAACCATGGCGAAAACTCGACCCGCTGCATTCTGACCTCGTCCTCTACCTCTATTTGACTGATTCTGCGGTTGACGACTCGATGAAGCTTGCTGAGACTTCTGAGGTTGCTGCACTGGTCTTGGGTTTGAGGTAAAAGGGCGGAATTGACGCGTCTGAAAAGAAGGTTGTGGAAAGTTCTGCTGCTGAGGTGCCTGATACTGAGGAAACTGAAATGTCTGAGATTGAGGATATGGAGGGTACTGCTGGGATTGTGGAGTTTGAGAAGTGGGGGTATCATCAATTGAAAAAGGACAATTTCGACGAATGTGCCCTTCATTCTCGCAAGAATAGTAAATCAACCTCCCACTCTCATCATGACCTCCACCTCTGCCGCCAGATTGACTTGGACGCTGATAAGGTGAGTTCCTAGATCGCCCTGCTGAGGATCCTGAACTAGCACTGGAGCCACTATTCGAACTTCTTCCTCCTCTCCTAAATCTACATTGAGCTCCATAACTTCCTTGGTTTCCTTTAGTATTCTGTCCATAACCTTGACCATAACCCTGAACATATCCTGATCCTTGGGAAAAATTCTGTGCTAAAACATTTTCTTGCTCCTGGCTTGTCCCTTGCCTAGATCCTTGTCCAGAACTCTGTCCTCTACTAAAATTTCTTCCTGATCCTCTTCCCAATTTCTGTTTTCTAGCTTGGGTCCCTCGAATTCGTTGAATCTCCATATTACTCCTTTCTATGACATAAGCGTGTTCGGTAACACCAGCATAAGTAGTGAGCATAAGTGGCGCCAACTTCTCTCGAATATCAAGTCTCATAAACTTGGCTTCATATTCTAATATAGTGATATCCCGTTATTGTAATCTCAAAAATTATTCTTCCTAAACTCTTTGAAAAACTGGTGATACATATTTACCCTTAAACATATCCCTGAATTGATCCCAATTCATCCTAGCAACATTTTGTTCTGGGTTAGCTCGAACGCCTGCCCACCACTTAACCGTATCGGCCCTGAATAAGTTTGTAGCAAAACTCACCCTATAAGCTGCGGGGGTTCCCACAGTCTCAAATAACTGGAACACTTCATCCAACCATCTATTAGCCTCTAATGGATCTGAACCACCTCTAAACTGTGGCGCATTTTGTCTCTGGAAGTCCCTTAGTGCTTGTGACCTTCTCCCTTCTGCATTACCTGTAGCAATGCTCCCTGAAAATCTCCTAACTACAGAAGTCATCTATCGTAGGAGGCTATGAACTTTTCCACCCTCTTCTGGTGTCTGAGATGCATTTGAGGGTTCGCCTGTTTCAGAAGTACGACGCGTACTCCTTCTATTCTCCATTTCTCCTCTTCACAAGATCACACATAATCAAATTCAAGGTTAGCACGTAAAACCCAAACCCTTTCTAGAATGTTCCTACCCATCAAACAAATCATGATGCATGAACTATCCTCTATTTCTAAGTCCTTACATTCGTTTTTACGTGCAATGCATGAATCCCATGATAGACCTACTAAGGAGCTCTGATACCATTTTGTAACGCCCCAAACTGTCGCTACTGAGGACCATCCCGGGTAGGTCAACACGTGTCAATTAGGGATACAACCTGATAAGCTCATTCATATTTCCACACAGAATATAGCAAAAGATATGTATAACAAACATGAAATATAAATATGTTCATCATACAATATTCCCAAATCGTCAAATGCAAATAGTAAATATATCCATGCATAATATAATGTGCCAACATCCTTGGCACGTAGGTAAAATATCATACACAACTAACAATCCAAGTGTAGCAGTCTACAGAACGTATCTACCTATTTCTCTGTACCAACGCCCAGAACACTGCCAAGCCTAGCACCAAAGGAAAAGAATTATGACTTATTGAACCAGCTATACTGTCTTGAGAATCTGCTGCATAAAAGGCAGCGTGAGCGTTTGAATGCTCAGTAGAAATACTATTCTTAACTAACAATGATAATATCGATGCATAAGTCATTTAGTTCAAGTTTCACAAACACATGCATACGTGGTTCAAGAATCATACAAATATCCATAGATAATATATCTAAGTTTCACAAAAACAATTATCATTCATGTCCATGATTCATCCATTTTATATTCCATATGATAAATGAGTTTTCTTTGACTCTTTCCCATTCATCATAACAATAACCGATAGAGGAGTTTTATCTGACTCTATCCATAATAACATAACCATAATCGATAGAGGAGTTTTCTCTAACTCTATCCATATCATCGCAATAACAACTGACAGAGGAGTTTTCTCCTACTCTGTCTCAATCATATCCACATATATAAACATTCCACATATCATAAAACAAATAAATCATGGCATCATATTAACATATCACAATATCATGGTATACTTGCATATTCTAACCACATAACATTTCATATAAAAAGGAGGAACTATGCATCAAGGTTTTATAAATGGTTTTCATGTTTATCAACACAAGTAAAGTCTCAAAAGTGAACCTATCATCAGTATTTGTAAGAACATATGTATTCCTACCTCAATGGTTAAGCCTCCAATCAACTCTTACGTGTAAGTGCAAGCTAAGATGTATAGTGATCGTCCCACGGGTTTCCCATATCTGAAAATGAAATATAAAGATACATGTACATCACTAACATTTCCATAAAACCAATTTAAACTTCGTTTTAGGTTTAATCACCTCTCAAGCTCTATCTTTCAACCCCAAAGACTCTAATTATACTCATTCAGTGATGGCTCAATGATACCCAAGCAAACGAAGGAGAAAAAAAGTGAAAAGAAGGAAAAGCGGCTCCATCGATGGAGTCTTTATCGATGCTCTATCGATAGACCAGAAACCTTGTCTATCGACAGACAAAAGGCATGACATGAGATTTTTCGAAAAGAAGCACGTTCTATCGATAGAGAGTCCACCTCTATCGATAGATGGTGTTCGAAAATGCCCTCTCACGAGCAGCAACTGCACAATCACACAAAACCCCTCATTTTGAAATCCTATCTCAATTCCGAACGGTGAGAACTTAGATCTATGGTAAACAAGTCCAAATCCACCAAAATCCCCAAAAATAACAAAGATCCAACGGTACGATTTGAGAAACCACAAAGTTTTAGGCATAAAACCCACATAAACCCAAAACACCAAACTGTGAACTAGCCAACCTGAATATCCCGAGGGATTGGGAGGCCTCTCGTTCACTTTGAAGTTTGAGTGGATTGTGGATTATTCATTATCCGTCTCGACTTATCCTTCTCTATTATCCTTCTCTATTATCCACTCAAGATTGGGTTTTTGAAAAAGGATAAGAGTTTGTAAAAAACTGGGAGTCGCCACCTTATTTTTAGGGAACAAGGAAACCACAAAAAAGAGTTTTATTTTCAATAAAACATTGACCCCATATTTTGGAAAAGCATGGTCTTTAAATCAAAGTTGGATTCGGGGGCTAGGTTACGAAGTGGGAAGGTTCCAAGGAACTCCTTGTTGGCACCCATCTCGCCCTAATTAAAGGTCTCCTAATTACTATTGGGCTTTATTCAAAATCTTATCATGATAATCCTAGCGTATCTAATCAACCAAGAAAGTAGTATATAATACTAGATAATAATAATAAATAATAAAAGAATCAAAATCCTAAGGGTCTTAGGAGACAAGAGTCTACCTATGATTGGACTTGCACCCTATTGATTGCCTACGTACCTTATCAATTGCTTGACAAAGATCAAAGTCCACGTAGTTCGATTTACCTAGGATTCTCCTATTGTAATGAACTACACTATCATCAGAATTCTATCTTATCCAAGACTCTATCTTCGAGAGTTTTTATTAGTTTGAAATTCTTATTAGGAAATAATTCACCAATTAGTAGATTCCCAATGAACTTAGAATTCCTTTTGAAACACAATTCTTATCAAATCATAATTCTTTTAAAAGTGGGAATTCTATCCCGAATCAAATCCTTTCAAAGGTGGAATTTCATTCCAAATCAAACTCAGAGTTCCAATTTCATTGGGATTCATTTAATGATGGATTAATTTTAGTAAGACACTAGTTTTGAAAATCCTCTCGAAAATAGGATCCTAAACTTACTAGAATCCTAAATCTAATGTAATTCTTACAACAAAGGGGAATCCTAGGTGAGGTCAAGTGACCCCCCTAATCTTAGGGTCTCTAACTAATCCTAGGTTAGTCTAAACACCTAAAATACTAAATGCATGCTTGCTGGAATTTAAATAAAATAAGTAAAAGATGCGACAAACAATGCTAGCAATGCATGAAAAATGACCCTAAATGCAATCTAATCAAACTATGTGAACCTAGGCATATTTCTAAGTTGGATTTGACCCTAAAAATGGTTCTTAACTTACTTTAAAGTTACTTTCAAACCATGGACAGATTTGAATGTATCTCTAAAAATAAATTAAAACCCATGAAAATAACAAAGAAAAAATGTGAAGATGAGCTATGCTACATGATATGCTATCATTACTATATGTAAAACAATGCAAAATATGGCTTAAAATGATAAAAAAGTGCATTTAAAGCATGTATTCAAATCTGGACAGATTTGAATACATACTAAAAATGGCTTGAAAATCATTCTTAATCCACATAAAATACCAAATAAAAATCCTAGCATGCATACTAACATAATAGACTAAAATACTTATGCAAATCAATCAAGAAAAAGTCACATATTCATGCTCAAAACATTAAATTTATCATAAGGGAAGGAACTTACCTTCGCTTGTTCCCTCGAACACAATTCATACATCAATCATTCCATTGCACCCCATATGATAAAATCAATTGAAATAAAGCAAGAACAAAACTAAACTTGATATACAATGCCTAAAACTACTTCCAACATCCTAACAATAACTATTGACACAAAAGACTCAAACTTTCTTATGAACATGCATCCCTACTCAAAAAATAGAAAATCATATCTATGAAACTAATCCCTAGTATGCATTCTAAACATGAAATAAGCTCATAAGGATACTCCTAACAATCAAACAATGATCATAACATATCAAAGACTCTAACTCAACACTAGACTTAGCCCAAAGTTCTCAATCATGCAAAACAGCAAAGAAAAATGACCCTAAACATGTTAAACATTGCATGAACATAAAAACATTCAACCCTAACTTATCATACATGATTAAAGTCTACATTCTCAACCTAAATCATGCATGAAAATAAAGGAATGAAAGCCTACATTCTACAATATACAAAAAAACTACCCAAAAAATTCTAAATCCTAACTATGTTACACAAGACTCAATTCTAAACACAAAGATGCACTCAAACTAACCTTTAACCTTCTTTTTCCTTGCTCCTAGCCTTCTTCTTCAACCTTCAAAGGCTTTCAATTTCGTGGTTAAGGTTGCTGGTGGCTGCTACAAGTGCTCCAAGTCTCCCAAGATCAAAACTTGCCTCCAACCTAATCCCTAAGTGATGTATATATAGGAAAAGGCTTCAAATCGATCAATGGTCCATATTAAAACCCTAGGAAGTGATCCAAAGGTCTCAAATCAGTCTTCCTAGGTCTCAAAGGCCATGCCAAGTGTCCCAAGCTGAGCTAGATAGCCATTGGAAGAGTCCCAAAGCATCCAAACTCTTAAAAAATCAAAATTGGGCGAATATGGGCATTGGGCATGGATGACCGTCCACCCTAGGATGGTCGACCATCGAGCTTGGACGGCCAACCATCCATGGAGGGATGGTCATCGTGCCCTCAGCCCAATTTTGCCCTATCTCGACCCGTCTAGGCTGTTTTCGGCTTTCCGGGCCTGTTTCAAGTCCAAATTTGACGATCTAAGCGCCAAAACGATCGTGATTCGATTCTCCATGTTTCTAGAAGAGTTTGAGGATGAAAAATCTTAACCAAAGTCAAGGAATTGAGAGAAACCAAGCCGATTAGCTGTTTTGGGCCTATCGGGCCCTTTTAGGGTTTTGAAATCCACTAACCGATTAGTCGTAAAAACCATTTCTACTTCTCGAAACAAGTTTTAAAACATTTTAAGAAAGTGTATTGAAGCCTTTGAAGGCTTTGGTTTGATAAAAAGATCGAATCCTGGTCATTCCCGGTTAAAACCCTAATATGAGCTTGAAAGAGCCTTTTGGGCCTTAAAAGCCAATCATGAGCCAGGAGGCTCAACGGACCTTGCCACTAATCAACTTAGCTACCAAACACACCCTAAATATCCATGCTAAAGCCTCGAGGCCATTCGAGACAAGACCGACAGTCATTCAGAGCTTTTGTGATCAAAAGGACAGTACTGCCCTTCAAGTCACAAAAAGCCTTATTTTCTATCAAGCTTTGCTCAGAATGCCATGAAATTTAACAGGAATGTTCCTAGACTCTCTAAAACCTAATGCAAAAAGAACCGACTCAATCTGACCTAAAAACCTACATGCGATAATGACCTCTATCTAATTACTCATGAGGGTAGAACTGGTAACATAGGGTTTTAATGAAAGGAATCGATCGAAATACATGGAATCGCAGCGGAAGAGAAAACAAAACTTTTTAATAAAGTAATTCCATCATCGAAAGATTCTAAACAAGAATCGAACAAGCATTGGGATATGAGATTTACATACAAGCATACTAAATTTAATAAAACATAAATTAATCTTACTTGATTCGCCTTTCGATTTGCAATCCTCGTCCTCGAACTTCAACGCAATGAAGCCTCCAACGGTATCCACACAAGGGTAAGATTCCCTAAACCCTTCTAGTGTTTCACAACGCTTGTGAGCAAGCTAGAATGGAGAGGGAGAGGAGAGTGAAATTTCGGCCAAGGGGTTGCTTGCCCTAGAATGAGTGTAAACACTCATATTTATAGATATTCTCCTCTTTTAGGGATGTTTGGTTACTAGTGCTAGCATGACCAAATATCCTTGAATAGAATAATCCTATTCTTGGTTAATTTTGACCTTTAATTAATTAACTTTTAATTAATCAAAATCAAAGTTAACTTAAACATAGGATTCCCCTCTCTCAAGTTTAAGGAACTCTCTTACCCTCTATTGTGTGTGACCCATTGGGTTCACCCCAACCTAGCAGTGACTAGGGACATCTCCATGTCGCCTAAAATAGAAACTTTCTATTTAAAGGTTTAATTGAAACTATTCCAATTATGCCCTCATTGATAACACTTATCAATAGGCTTTCACTGGTCATGAGTGACGTCTAGCAATGTGTCATGACATGCCCTAGGTTTGGGTGAATAGTAGAACTATATGAACCCTTCTTGTTACTTAATCCTTCATCCCC
Source organism: Hamamelis virginiana (assembly GCA_017140935.1). Classification (NCBI taxonomy): domain Eukaryota; kingdom Viridiplantae; phylum Streptophyta; class Magnoliopsida; order Saxifragales; family Hamamelidaceae; genus Hamamelis; species Hamamelis virginiana. The sequence continues at coordinate 177,633 of JAESVK010001086.1, forward strand.
TAATGTCATAGTTAAGATATTTAGGGTATGGATACAAGTCAAAACCCTATCTTAACTTTCTTGTCATATGTTCTTCAAATTATAATCTCAATAAGATGAACCCTATGAAACTCTTTCATATTTCATCTATCACTCTGGCCAGAGATTCACATTGAGAGTTATATTTAAGAACTGACCCTGACATTCTCTCTCATAACATTGAGAGTGATGATTCCTTATTGACCACTCATATGCCTTCATGCAAGACCTATTAGAGCCAATGAGTGCTGACTACAACCTTATGATCAAGGCTGCATAAAACACTATCAAACCCTAATAACTCAGGCACAAGACATCCATGGTGTCTCAGCTCTTAGGATTACCAAATGGACGTAACATAAGAATATTCCTTTAACTTAATATCCATAGGAATATTCTAGTAGATCAAGTTCAGTGTACATATTCTCTAATATGCACCCACAGATTAACCTAAGTGTC
>JAESVK010001087.1:0-39870 GCA_017140935.1 Hamamelis virginiana
ATTCTCCATGTTGAACCTTTTCAACACTTTATCTATGTACATGGATTAGGAGAGTCTAAGCAACCTTCTAGATCTATCTCTATTGACCTTTATACCTAGTATATTAGGAGAGTCTATGTATTCCAATCAAGTTTTGTGAAAGCCAAAGCTTGACTGTTGATAACATTCCTACATCATTCCCAATGAGTAGAATATCATCAACATATAAAATATGAAAAGAAATTGCACTCCCACTAACCTTCTTGTATACACAAGGTTCATCCATGTTTTGAAGAAATCCAAACGATTTGATTGCTTCATTAAACCGGATGTTCTAACTTCTAGAAGCTTGTTTAAGTCCATAAATGGACCTCTGTAGCTTGCACACTTTGTGGTCATCACAACTAGATGTAAAGCCTTCAGGCTGCTCCATATAAATGTCTTCCTCAATGTTTCCATTAAGGAAAGCAGTCTTTACATCCATTTGCCATATTTCATAGTCATGGTGTGCAGCTATAGATAACAAGAACCGAATGGATTTTAGCATAGCTACTGGCGAAAAGGTTTCTTCATAGTCAACACCTTGTCTTTGTTTGTAACCTTTTGCCACTAGTCTTGCCTTGTAGGTCTCTACCTTTCTATCCGAGCCTATCTTCCTTTTGTAGATCCATTTGCAGCCAATAGGTACTATACCTTGTGGTGGATCTACTAAAGTCCAGACTTGATTGGAATACATAGAATCCATTTTGGATTTCATGGCTTCTTGCCATTTTCTAGAATCGATGTCTAACATCGCCTCTTCATAGTTATTAGGATCATCTGGGTGTTCATTATCACCTAGGAACAATTCCTTATCCTCCTCATGAAGATAGTCATATCTTTGAGGTGGTGCAGATATCCTAGTGGATATACGAACAGGTTTTGTATTTTCAGGTACTGTCTCAACAGGGACAGGGTCTGTCTCAATAGGGACAGGTGGTGAGTCAGGATATGTTTGTGGCTCGTCAGAAATTTCTGAAATCTCTTCAAGTTCTATCTTTCTACTTTTGCCTCCTTCTTGAATAAACTCTTTTTCAAGAAAAGTAGCAAATTTACTAACAAACATTTTCTGTTCATTAGGTTGGTAGAAGTAATATCCCAATGATTCTTTGGGATAACCCACAAACAAACATTTTTCTGATCTTGATTCAAGTTTATCCACATTATGTTTCTTAACATATGCTGGACAACCCCAAACCTTAAGATGATTAAGGCTTGCTATCTTCCCATGCCATATCTCATATGGGGTTTTGGGGACAGACTTGGTAGGAACCCTATTTAATAAATATGCAGCAGTTTCAAGGGCATATCCCCAAAAGGAGATAGGTAAGTCAGTATAACTCATCATGGATCGAACCATATCTAATAAAGTTTGATTCCTTCTCTCATATACACCATTTAACTGTGGTGTTCTAGGAGGAGTTAACTGTGATAGAATGCCAGCCAGCTTTAGATGATCCAAGAATTCAGTAGTTAAGTATTCACCTCCGCGATCTGATCGAAGAGCTTTAATACTCTTGCTAGTTTGTTTTTCTACTTCATATCTGAATTCTTTGAACTTTTCAAAAGCTTCAGATTTGTACTTCATTAAGTACACATATCCTTTACGTGAATGATCATCAGTAAAGGTAATGAAATAAGAAAAACCTCCTCTAGCTACTTTGCTTATTGGTCCACATACATCACTATGTATTAAACCCAGTATATCTGCAGCCCTTTCACTGTGACCAGTAAAGGGTGACTTGGTCATTTTACCCATGAGACAAGATTCACAAGTTGGATAGGGTACGAATGTCCATTTAGAGGTAGAAGAGGACTTGGGAAAATCGTAGCTTGGATTAGAAAGGACCCCTCATCTAAGAAATCATTTGAGCCAAAGACTATTACTACTAGTGAGCTTGAAAGATTAAGAATCCTAACCTTATAAGATCGAATAGATTTGGGTACCAATAGTTCTATTACATCATCTTTGTAGGTATGCTTGAAATCCAATCACAAAAAGGATAAATGGTATTTGGATAGTGGTTGCTCAAGGCATATGACAGGAGATAAAGCCAAATTCATCTCTCTTACTCTCAAGGATGGTGGCTATGTTACCTTTGGTGATGATAGTAAAGGTAAAGTTATTGGTAAAGGTAAAATTGGTAATGATTCTATTACTATTGATAATGTATTGCTTGTTAATGGTTTGAAGCATAACTTGCTTAGCATTAGTCAATTGTGTGATAATAGCTATTATGTGAATTTTGCTTATAATTCTTGTAATGTTTTGGATAAAAATAAAAACAATATCCTTGTTGCTAAACGTTTTGAAAATGTTTATATCACTTGCTTTGAAGATTTAGCATCTCGAGATGTAACATGTTTTTCCGCTTTATAAGAAACAAATTGGCTATGGCATAGAAGGCTTGGGCATGCTAATATGGATTTACTTCAAAAGCTTTCTAGAAATGATCTTGTTGTAGGCTTGCCCAAAGCTAATTTTTCAAAAGATAAAAATTTGTGATGCATGCCAAATTTCATATCTCTACATCTAGGCCTTTGGAATTGTTATATCTAGATTTGTTTGGACCTAATGAAGTAGAAAGTCTTGGTGGTAAACTCTATGCCTTTGTTTTGTTTGATGACTATTCAAGATATACACGAGTTTTATTTCTTGCTCACAAGAATGATATATATGGCGAATTTATTAAACTTTGCAAAAGAATTGAAAAATAACAATGCCATTCTATCATTAGTGTGAGAAGTGATAGAGGTAGAGAGTTTAAGAACCAAGACATTGAATTTTTTTGTGATGCACAAGGATACTCACATAATTTTTCAGCCCCAAGAACTCCACAATAAAATGGAGTGGTTGAAAGGAAGAATCGTTCATTACAAGAGATGGGTAGAACCTTGCTTAATGAACATAAACTTCCTAGGACCTTTTGGATGGAAGTGATTAACACCGCTTGCTATGTGGGAAATAGAGTGGTTATTAGTGTTAGAGATATGTCCTAAAACCAATCCTAAAGAGCATATCTATTTCATATTATATTTATTAGAAGATATAAATTGTCTTATATATTTAATTATATATATGACAAAGCCCATGAATGAATGATAGAGAAATATACATCTCAAGTTGTTGAGATAAAGAGACTGATATTTCTTATAAACATTTATTCTAAACTGTTCCTACTCATAGGTCTATTAAAGAGGACATTTTATAAACCACTAAGAGTAGCACAAATTTAAACTAACTCCAATGGGAGGATATGTAGTCTTTCCTATCAGTGTATTGACACTTTAGTTAATATGTGGATGCATATTAAAGAATATATATACTAAACATGATCTACTAGAATGTTCCTATGGAGATCAAGTCAAAAGGAATATTCTTTTGTTACGTCCATTTAATTGGTAGTCCTTAAACCTGAGACACCATAGCTATCTTATGCATAGGTTACTAGGGTTTGATAGTATCTCGTACAGCCTCCACCATAAAGATGTAATCGGTACTTATTGGCTTTAATAAGTTATGTATGAAGATAGATGAGTGTGCAATAAGGAATCATCACTCTCACTAGATAAGAGAGAATGTCATGATCAGTTCACAAAGATAATTCTCAAGGTGAATCTCTAGCCAGAGTGATAGGTAAACAGTGAAAAGAGTTTCACTGCATTTATTTCATTGAGAATATATTTTGTGGAACATATATCAAGTTGTTAAGATAGGGTTTGACAGATCACCATACCTATTATCTTAACAGTGACATTAGGGGATAAAGGATAAAGTAACATGAAGGGTTCATATAGTTCTGCTATTCACCTAAACCTAGGGTACGTCATGATATGTTGCCAGATGTCACTCATGACTAGTGAAGGCCTAATGATAAGTGTTATCATGGAGGGCAAAATTGGAATTGTTCCAATCGAACCAAAAATAGAAAGTTTCTATTTTAGGGAACATTAGATGTCCTGAACCACTATTAGGTTGGGGTGAACCTAATGGGTCACACACAAACAAAAAGCATAAGTGAGTCTCTTGAATTAAAAAGAGAATGGAATTTCCTAATTATAATTTAACTAGTAACCTATTATTAATTGTTAATATATAAGGAATTAAGTTATATTTGGAAATAAGTATTAAATAGAAACCCTAGAGGTTCTCTATAAATACTATATGATGGGACATGCTAGCACTAAGAATCCCACTCATTATTTAGAAAAAAGACAAAAATTAGAAGAGTGAAAAACCTTAGGGGCCGTGAGCTATAGTAGCTCTCTCTCTCTTTTCAACTTTTGCTCTCCTCTTCCCTCTCCTAGCTTGTTGAGAACAAAGTTCAAGAGGTTTTGTGTTCGTATGGATACCGTTGGAGGTTTTAGAACTTTGAAACTCACGAAGGAAAGCTACGCTAAGGAAATCAAGTAAGTATATTTAAAAGTGTTTCAATATTATATGCTTGTATGTATAAACACATGACCCCCATGCTTGAATCGAATCCTGAAAAGTTTGTGATGGATGGTTCATCCTCTTTTATGAATAAATTTTTTTTTATCGTATGTCTTTCGCTGTGAATCATTATACATCACATCCTTTCAATTAGTCCTATCCTAGCCAAAACTCCTTATGAGTTATGGAAGGGTCGAAAACCAAACATTGGTTACTTCAAAGTTTTTGGATCCAAATGTTTTATTTTGAATGATAAAGATTATATTGCTAAATTTGAATCTAAATTCGATGTTGGTATATTTATTGGTTATTCAACTAATAGTAAAGCATATCGTGTTTATAATAGACGTACTTTAACCGTGCAAGAATCTATGCATGTAGTATTTGATGAATCTAATCCATTTGCTCCTAAAAATGCTGTTGAAGATAATGAAAATAGCAAAATGTTATCAAATGCTAATAAAGAGCTTAGCAAGCTTAACATTATTAATTCTTCATTAAATGATGCACCCCAAGAACAACCAAAGGAGAACCCTCAAATTAAAGAAGGTATACCTTTAAATGAACCTCAAGAGTTGCCAAAAGCTTGGAGATTTGTGAGGAATCATCTAATTGATCAAATAATTAATTATCTTTCACGCAAGGTAAGTACTCGTTCTAGTCTTAGAGATGGTTGTAACCATATTGCATTTGTTTCACAAATTGAGCCTAAAAATTTTAATGAAGCCGAAAATAATGATAGTTGGATTATAGCCATGCAAGAAGAACTTAATCAATTTGAAAGAAACCAAGTATGGGAACTTGTACCTAAACCTAATGACTATTCCATCATAGGCACAAAATGGAGTTTTCGTAATAAAAAGGATGAAGAATGTAATGTAATTAGGAATAATGCAAGATTTGTTGCACAAGGCTATAACCAACAAGAAGGCATTGATTATGATGAAACATATGCACCGGTTGCTAGACTTGAAGCTATTCGCATGCTATTTGCTTTTGCTAGTTTTAAGAATTTTAAATTGTATCAAATGGATGTGAAAAGTGCATTTTTAAATGGTTACATTACGGAGGAAGTCTATGTTAAACAACCTCCTGATTTTGAAGAAAACATTTCTCCCAATCATGTATACATACTTTCAAAAGCACTTTATGGCTTCAAACAAGCTCCAAGAGCATGGTATGAAAGGTTGAGTGGATTTTTGCTCAAATATGGTGATTAGTAGTCATATTTGCATTCCTTTACGCTTTATTTACTGCATTTTAGTTACCTTTTGCCGGCTTTTGCTTGAGAATTGGTATGTTTTACGTTTTTGTGCAGGTAAATTCGTGTTTTATCCATATCTTTGAAGCCTTTTAAAGCAATCTTGAAAGCCTCATATTCATTGAAGGAAGTTAGAAAGGAATTTCTGCAAGCATTTCATGAAGGAGCTGCCAAAAGCCAAACCGTCGACTGCTTCAGACAGTAGCTATGTTTTCGAGAATTTTGCTGAGACAGTCAACTGTGTTTTCTCAAACAGTCGACTGTTTGACCCTTACAGTCGACTGTTTCCCTAAGAATCTGCTGAGTTTTTCCTGTAATTGTTTTATTTTGAAAGGGCTCTTTGGTATTTTCATGTGTAACCCGTGTGTGGGGTATTTAAGCTACTTTTTCAGCTGGTGAAAAGACACTCTAGCTTTTTCTTATTGTTCTTAGTTAGTTTTAGGGTTAGCTTAGTCTCTTTGAAGGTTTTTAGGGTTTTTCTTGATAGTTTACCTAGATTTTCAGCTTGTTCTTGTAACTTCCTCTTGTAAGCTTAGTTTAGGTTGTTTAATCTCCATTATTTTCAGTTGGAAGGTAACTTTTCCATTTGGCAATCAATAGAATAGCATTTATTTCATTTGACTGCATTTATTACTTGTCTTTGAGCATTTACTCCCATTAATGGCTAGCTAAACACCTCAGGGTGAGTTCTATGGTGGATTTTTTCTCCAAACCCTAGGTAAATGGTTCTTTCTCACTTCAAAAGCTTTCAATGTTGATGAATGATGTTTAAATGCTCTCTCATTCTTTGAACCCTTGTAGTTTCATATTCAAGACCATTGTATGACTTGTTATGCTTGGTCATTGAGCACATATGCATGCTACATGTTTGTGAAAATGCCAATGAGAGTATTGAACTTCATTCTATCATTTGTTTTATCTCATTTAAACCCTTATTGTTAAATCTTCCATTCAAGACTATAGAGTAAATGGATTCTTAAATGTGTTTTGCTTGAGAAACCATTTAGCAAAGGTTTGGAAGGAATGAACCCATAGGACTCATCTTCTTTTACTCACAAGTTTTCATACACAACTTGCCATTAATTTGGCACAAATCCATCACAACAAACAACCTCCAATATTTTACACTTTCATTTGCATTCTTTGGGTAGCATTTCCTATGAATCGAGTAGAACCTATTCCACTCCCTGTGGATATGACCTAGGGACTCCTAGAAATTATTGCTTGATGACCGGTGGATTCCTACGTTTGGGAATCTATTGCGCACATCAAATTTCAAGTTCAAGCAATTGGCACCGTTGCCGGGGACTGGCGGGCGTTCTAGTTGATTCGAAGAGAGCTAGTGGTAAGTTACAATGACATTGCAAATCCGGTAAGTTCTTTCCCTCTTTTAATTTATGCAAAAAATTCTTTGTGTATATAATCGTTGTGAATATCATTTTTGTTGGGGTGAAATTAGTGCATGTCAGTGTGGACTCGTGATGAGCAACACCGACTTGTAAGGATTACATCTCAACAAGCTCTAAGAAATCCAATAGCAAGACCTTTGTTTCACTCACCTTCCACTCCATCAATGGAGAACACTGAAAATTAACAATTTCCTGGAAATCCAAATGACCAAGGGTTACCTTATGACCCTCAAAGACCCTATGACCCTCCAAAACAAGGAGATGGTGTTGTTCCGCCGGCAACCCCGGCGGTGGGAGGGGGGAATGTCAATCCTCAAGCTCAACAATATCGAGCACCCCCTGTCCCTTTAGCTAATGTAGGGAGAACTCTTAGAGAGATTTAGAGACCTCAACGAACAACAACACCTTCATGTATTTGTTTACCTCAGGAAGCCAACAATTTTCCCAAGTGACCGGAAATGATTCGTCTTGTCCCTAAATATAGAGGGTTCGATTCTGAGAACCCCTGCTTATACATGAGAGATTTTGAGGATGTCTGCAGTGCTTTCCTTTCTACAAGATCGCCTCTTCCTATCATTTGCTTGGTTTTATTTCCATTCTCTCTAAAGGACAAAGCTAAAATGTGGTTTCACTCTCTTACTCCTAATTCAATCCATACTTGGGAAGACATGCGTAGTGCATTCCTTGATAAATTCTTCCCAGCGGGGCGCACTAATGCACTTATGCGAGCTAACCAAAACTTTTCTGAAAACCGGGTGAATCTTTTGCAATTGTATGGGAAAGATACAAAGAACTTCTCAATGCTATCCCTCATCATGGTTTGGATATTGGCCAAATCATTGGCTATTTTCATCAAGGACTTTCATTGGAAAACAAACAATATATCCAAATGATGAGTGGGGGACAGTTTTACGAGAAAAGCCCTGAAGAGGCCATACAATGCTTTGATTCTTTAGTAGAGAATGCCCGAAATTGGGAGATTAATTCATCCATTGATGCCACTAGAGTGCAAAGTGTGCCCGTTGGAGGAGGAAAGCATCATGTGAAAGATAATGATGACCTCCAAGCTAAGATTGCTAGTTTGACTAGAAAACTAGAGGCCATAGAGTTGCAAAAAGTGAGTGAGGTGAGCAACGTGCCCAAGGTGCCTACGGCGCTTATGGCGTCTACGGGACCTAGAATGGAAGACCTATGCATAATTTGTGACGACCCCACTCACTCAACCAATGATTGTCCCAACCTTCCCCAAGTTAAGGGAGTGATTCAAATAGAGCAAGCGAATGCTTTCAATTACCAAAGGAAGCCCTTCCACTCTCCATATTCTGAAACTTACAATCCTGGGTGGAGTAAACACCCTAATTTTAGTTGGAAAAGTGATGGAGGAAATGCTTCCTTAAGCTAAGGCAACCCACCACCAAATCAACCATTTCAAAGCAACCAAGGTTTTCAAGGCCCAAATTTTCAAAATCAAAATTTTCAAAACCAAGGTTTTCAAAATCGTGGTCAAGGTTCCAACTTCTAAGGTCAAGGGTTTCCTTCAAACCCTAACCCAAATTTTGGTCCACCCAATGAAGGGAATTCATATCTACCACCCCACAAGGGAAATTATGATGATGTGATAGCTCAACTTGTGCAAAACCAAGCACAAACCACTAAAGCCATTGGGGACATGAGAACTCAATTGACTAAGTTGACCTCCACTTTGGGTGCACTTCAACAAGAGAAGGGAAAGTTTCCCTCTCAACCCGTGCAAAATCCTCAAGGTCAACATAGCATTGGATCCTCAAGTTCCAATGAAGGGAACCATGAACATGCTAAGGCCATTACCACTCTTCGAAGTGGAAAAATCATTGACAAAACCATCCCACCCAAAGATTCCATTAAAGAAATTTCTCCAAATTTACAAAATGAATCTAAGGGGGATGAGAAAGAAATTGAGAATGAGCTTATTGTTCCCAAATCAAGTGGTGTTGAGATTGGTTCAAGCCAAGAGAAGGCTAAATTCATTCCTGCCGCCCTTTTTCCCCAAAGGTTAATGGTACCTAAAAAATTGACCAATCATGCATAAATTTTTGAATTGTTTAAACAGGTGAAGGTCAATATACCATTGTTGGATGCAATTAAACAGGTGCCCTCTTATGCAAAATTCTTGAAAGATTTGTGTATTGTGAAATGGAACTTGGGTATGCATAAAGAAGCTTTCATGACTGAGCATTCTACCTCCCTAATACAGAATAGTTTACCTCCCAAATACAAAGACCCAGGAGCTTTAGTGGACTTTGGGGCTAGTGTGAATCTTTTACCATATTCTGTTTACTTAGAATTGGGTTTAAGTGAGCTTGAGTCAACCAACATTAAGTTGCAGTTAGCTGATAGGAGTGTCAATATTCCTAAAGGGGTGGTGAAAGATGTGTTAGTTCAGGTTGATAAATTCTACTTCCCTGTTGACTTTGTGGTGTTAGAGACCCAACCTGTGGTTGATCAAGGGAGTCAATTCCCTGTGATTCTTGGTAGGCCTTTCTTGGCCACAGCTGACGCTTTGATACAGTGTAGGAGTGGGTTGATGACGCTAACCTTTGGAAACATGACGGTAAATTTGAATAATTTCAATTTGATGAAAGTAGTGGGGTAGGATATGGAGGATGAGGTGCATGAATTAAGTAGAATTGATACGCTAGTGCAGCACCAATGGGATCTCTCTTCCCACGAAGATCCTTTGCAGTCATGTCTGGTTAGTGAGATTGTTGAAGATATGGAAGTGAGTGATGAGATGGAATTTCTATTCTCCATGCTCAATGAAGAGGAAATTTTGGAAGTGAATGGGTGGGTGCCTCGCTTCGAGGCATTGCCACCCATTGAGAAAAAATTAGTACCATCAAGTGTCCAACCACCTGAATTGTAAAACCGTTGCCCTCTGATTTGAAGTATGTATATTTAGGTGACAATGAGACTTACCCCGTGGTCATATCTTCTCACTTGGAGGTTGACCAAGAGTTGAAATTGATGGAGGTGCTTAAAGCCCATAGAAGTGTTATAGGTTGGTCCATTGCCTACCTCAAGGGAATTAGTCCCTCTCTTTGCACCCATAGGATCTATCTAGAGGATGATGTCAAATCTTCCCGCCAACCTCAAAGAAGGTTGAATCCTGTTATGAAGGAGGTGGTGCATAAGGAGGTTCTGAAGTTGTTGGATGTGGGGATAATCTATCCCATTGCGGATAGTAAGTGGGTTAGTCCTATCCAAGTGGTGCCTAAAAAGTCGGGTGTCACTGTGCTAAAAAATGAAGATGATGAATTGATCCCACACGAGTCACTACTAGGTGGCGAGTGTGCATTGATTATAGAAAATTGAATTCATCCACTAGGAAAGACCACTTCCCCTTACCCTTCATTGACCAAATCCTAGAGAGAGTTGCGGGGCATGCTTTTTATTGTTTCCTAGATGGGTATTCGGGTTACAATCAAATAGAGGTATCCTTAGAGGACCAAGAGAAAACTACTTTCACATGTCCTTTTAGGACATTTGCCTTTAGGAATATGCCTTTTGGGTTGTGTAATGCTCCTAGTACCTTCCAGCAATGCATGACTGGGCTTTTTAGCGATATGGTGGAGAAAATTGTTGAGGTCTTCATGGATGACTTCTCAGTTTTTGGGGATTCATTTGATGGATGTTTAGAGAACCTATCTATGGTTCTAAAAAGATGTGAGGAGACAAACCTTGTGCTAAATTGGGAGAAATGTCATTTTGTGGTGACACAGGGAATAGTCCTTGGGCATATAGTGTCCTCTAGGGGGATAGAAGTTGACAAGGCCAAAATTGAATTAGTCTCAAAACTTCATTCCCCTAAGGCTGTGAAAGATGTGCGGTCATTTCTAGGATACGCTGGTTTTTATAGGAGGTTCATTAAGGGTTTTAGTGGTATTGCGCGACCCTTGTGTAATCTTTTAGGAAAGGATGTCCCTTTTGAGTGGGGGTATGATTGTGAGGTCGCTTTTTGTAAATTGAAGGAAATGTTAACTTCACCTCCTATCATGCAAACACCCAACTGGAACTTACCCTTTGAAATCATGTGTGCCGCCAGTGACTTTGCCATAGGAGCGGTATTATGTCAAAGGGTAGATAAAAAGCCACATGTGATTTATCACGCTAGTAGGACAATGAATGATGATCAAAGAAATTACACAACAACTGAGAAAGAGTTGCTAGCGGTGGTTTTTGCCCTAGACAAGTTTCGGTCGTACATCCTAGGTTCACCTATTCTAATCTTTACAGATCATGCGACACTAAAATATCTTTTGACAAAACAGGATGCCAAACAAAGACTGATTAGGTGGATTCTACTCCTCCAAGAATTTAATCTGACAATTAAAGATAAGAAGGGAGTTGAGAACGTTGTCGCCGACCACTTATCTAGGATATCATTGGATGATTCTGCTGACACCCTCCCCATTTCAGAGACTTTCCCTGATGAGCAACTGTTTGCTCTTTCAATTTGCCCTTGGTTTGCTGATATAATGAATTACATTGTCACTGAACAGGTTCCTACCCACTGGAGTACTCAGGATAGGAATAGATTTTTGAGAGAAGTGCAGAACTATTTCTTTGATGATCCTTACCTCTTTAAGTATTGCCCTGACCAAATCTTGAGGAGATGTGTGCCGGATATTGAAATATCGAGTGTCATGTCTTTTTGTCATAGTAAGACATGTGGAGGTCACTTCTCTGCTAGAAAACCTGCTGCAAAAATTCTACAATGTGGTTTTTATTGGCCAACCTTGTTTAAAGATTCTTTCGATTTTTGTAAAAGCTGTGAACGTTGCCAACGACTGGGTGGTATCACTAGAAGGCACATGATGCCCCTCACACCCATTATTGTTATTGAAATTTTTGATTATTGGGACATCGACCTCATGGGACCCTTCCCATCGTCGTTTGGCAACCTGTATATCCTACTGGCAGTAGACTATGTGTCAAAATGGGTTGAGACTATCCCATCTAGAAAAAATGACCATAAAATTATTTTAAAATTCTTGAAAGAAAATATTTTGTCTAGATTTGGGATACCCAAGGCTATCATAAGTGACGGTGGTTTGCACTTTTGCAACCGCCCATTTGAGGCATTAATGAAAAAGTATGGAGTAACCCATAAAGTGTCAACAGCCTATTACCCACAGACAAATGGCCAAGCTGAGTTGGCCAATAGGGAGATTAAACATATTTTGGAAAAGACGGTTAACCCCAATAGGAAAGATTGGTCACTTCGCTTGACTGATGCCTTATGGGCATACCGCACAGCTTTTAAAACTGTTTTAGGCATGTCTCCCTATTGCATTGTCTATGGTAAAGCATGTCACCTGCCAGTTGAGATGGAACACAGGGCTTTCTGGGCCATTAAACAGCTTAATTTCAATCTTAATGCAGTAGGTTCGCAGAGAAAGCTCCAACTGAGTGAGCTTGAAGAAATTAGATGGGATGCCTATGAGAGCACTAGGGTGTACAAGGACAAAATGAAAGCTTTTCATGACAAAAATATTACTTGCAAATCTTTTGAGCCAAATCAGAAAGTCCTCCTGTACAACTCTAGGCTGCACCTCTTTCCTGGTAAGTTGAGGTCCCGTTGGGTGGGGCCTTTCATTGTTAAAACCGTATTCCCTCACGAGGCTGTGGAGATTGAAAATCCAAAAAATGGTAATGTTTTCAAAGTGAATGGGCAAAGACTTAAACCATTTTTGGAAAACTTTTTGCGTGAGACTGTGGTTGAGGACCTAGTGGACCCAGTTTGCCATGATACCCCATCTGAGTAACCTCTGGTGTTATTCATTGTACATAATCCTTTATTATTCTTTTCTCTTTCATTTTACTGGATTTGTGGATATTCTAACCCTTGTGCAGATGATAGAAGGTTTATAGCTGATTTCACAGGTGCTTTTGTTCCATTTTCCTCCCATTTTGTTATTGGTGCTTATCTTTTCATGCATTGAGGACAATACTCATTTCTAAGTAAGGGGGGGAGGTACATTTGTGTTCATGCTCTACACAGGGTAGTTTTTTTTGTGAAAATTTTGAAAATTTTTTATGACTCATGCTTCATTTGTACATAATACTCCATTTTAGTCCTCGTTGATAAGGAATCATTGATACGATGCTTGTTTCATTATATGAGTTATGTTTGGATTATGAGGAGTGATTTTTTAATTTGTTTCCGTGATTAATGCAGTTTTTGTTCTCCTTTTTGTACAATGCACGCCAAGTTAACATTCATGCTTATCTATGCGTTTGAGCATTCTTTTGAGCTTTTATCCTTGTGAATCATGTTGAGCAGATTTTAAACTCACTGTACATCATTTATGCAAGCTTTTTCATGCTAACCTTGACATTTGGTTGAGTCAAGTATGGATTAGCCTCTTTCATGGGGAAGCACAGGCAGAAACTCAGAAATGAAATAAAAAAGTTGGTTCAATTATTTAATGGGGAAGCACAGGCAACTCAAGAGCTGTATTGAAATGTTCATGAAGGAACAGCAAAAGGCAAGTTCCAATCACCACTTCCATATCCTCCTAACTTAGAGCGAAGTCTTTCTGATGAGAAATAAATGTTTGTGGGCTGTGGATCAGTTGTAGTTAGGATTTCCTGCTTTTGTACTTAGTAGTGTTTGTTTGTGTCCTAGGTCTAGGATATTTTCAGTTTATTTCAATCTTGGGTAGTTTAGATTAGCGATGGCTGTTTTGGGTAGTAACCTAGCTGTGCTTTAGCCATCGTCTAATTCTTTGGTCAACCTGTGAACCCATGGTCATTTCAAACCTTAAAGACCTGAAAGATTTTTAGTAGCTATTTGTTCCGTTTTGATCATTTTATGAATTATCTGCTTTGTGTTGCATGCATCTCTTTTCTTATTTTGCTTTGTATATTTGTGTGCTGAGTTTATCATCATCATTTGGGTTTGATTCATTGTCATTCATGTTATAGCTCCACCTCCATTTCATTCTAATCCACCTTGTTGCATGAATGTATAGCTTTAGATGAATCTTTGTACTTGGCAATCACATACACTTGGGGAATACTGCTTATCTGTTTTTAAATTTCAACATCATTCTCTCCTTCTAGGCTTTCAAGTATATTGTTGCAGGTTTTGTTGAATTGAATCCTTTGAAGGGAATTCTAATTCTTTTTTATGTTTGCTAGGGACTAGCAAGATTTAAGTTTGGGGGTGATTAGTAGTCATATTTACATTCCTTTACGCTTTATTTACTGCATTTTAGTTATCTTTTGCCGGCTTTTGCTTGAGAACTGGTATGTTTTACGTTTTTGTTGTTTTCCTTTGTTGTGCAGGTAAATTCTTGTTTTATCCATATCTTTGAAGCCTTTTAAAGCAATCTTGAAAGCCTGAAGGAAGTTAGCAAGGAATTTCTGCAAGCATTTCATGAAGGAGCTACCAAAAGCCAAACAGTCAACTGTCTAGTCGACTGTTTAGTCGATTGCTTCAGACAGTAGCTATGTTTTCGAGAATTTTGCTGAGACAGTCGACTGTTTTCTCAAATAGTCGACTGTTTGTTCAAAACAGTCGATTGTTTGACCCTTACAGTCGACTGTTTCCCTAAGAATCTGCTGAGTTTTTCCTGTAATTGTTTTATTTTGAAAGGGCTCTTTGGTATTTTCATGTGTAACCCGTGTGTGGGGTATTTAAGCTACTTTTTCAGCTGGTGAAAGGACACTCTAGCTTTTTCTTATTGTTCTTAGTTAGTTTTAGGGTTAGCTTAGTCTCTTTGAAGGTTTTTAGGGTTTTTCTTGATAGTTTACCTAGATTTTCAGCTTGTTCTTGTAACTTCCTCTCGTAAGCTTAGTTTAGGTTGTTTAATCTCCATTATTTTCAGTTGTAAGGTAACTTTTCCATTTGGAAATCAATAGAGTAGCATTTATTTCATTTGTCTTGCATTTATTACTTGTCTTTGAGCATTTACTCCCATTAATGGCTAGCTAAACACCTCAGGGTGAGTTCTATGGTGGATTTCTTCTCCAAACCTAGGTAAATGGTTCTTTCTCACTTCAAAAGCTTTCAATGTTGATGAATGATGTTTAAATGCTCTCTCATTTTTTGAACCCTTGTAGTTTTATATTCAAGACCATTGTATGACTTGTTATGCTTGGTCATTGAGCACATATGCATGCTACATGTTTGTAAAAATGCCAAAGAGAGTATTGAACTTCATTCTATCATTTGTTTTATCTCATTTAAACCCTTATTATTAAATCTTCCATTCAAGACCATAGAGTAAATGGATTCTTGAATGTGTTTTGCTTGAGAAACCATTTAGCAAAGGTTTGGAAGGAATGAACCCATATGACTCATCTTCTTTTACTCACAAGTTTTCATACACAGCTTGCCATTAATTTGGTACAAATCCATCACAACAAACAACCCCTAATATTTTACACTTTCATTTGCATTCTTTGGGTAGCATTTCCTAATAATCGAGTAGAACTTATTGAAAGAATCACCACATGGAAATGCAGCGGAAAAGGAATTTAAAAATTTTCCATGGTGTTCATCCAAGAATCGAACTCAAACGATTACAAGAGTCCTTAAACCTTCTTGTTCTTTTCAACACTTGAAGAAGACCAAGCTTGGAGAGGTAGAGAGAGAGTGGCGGCATCTAGAGGGAGGGAGCCTTTGATGAGTTAAAACTTTTTGTCCATTAGGGTTCCCTCTTTCTATTTAAGTCATCTCCTCTTTTGGGGTGTTTGGTTACAAGTGCTAGCTTGACCATTTAACCCTATTTTGGTTAATAACACTCTTGGATTAGATATCCTTTGACTCCCAATTAATTAACCATTAATTAATTAAAGTCAAACTTATATTTAATCAGAGTGTACCCCTCTCACAAGTTCAAGAACCTCACTTATGTCCTTATGTGTGTGACCCATTGGGTTCATCCCAACTTAGTAGTGGCAGGGGACATCTCGATGTCTCCCAAAATAGAAACTTTCTATTTTTAGGTTCAATTGGAACAATTCCAATTATGCCCTCAATGATAACTCTTATCACTAGGCCTTCACTAGTCATGAGTGACATCTAGCAATATGTCATGACGTACCCTAGGTGTGGGTGAATATACGAACATATAAATGAACCCTTCGTGCCATAGATAATCCCTCACCAAACAATGTCATGATTAAGTTAGTTAGGTATGGATTCATGTCAAACCCTAACTTAATCATATGTTACAAGTTCACTAGAGTATAATCTCAATTAGGTAATCCCTTGAAAACACTTTTCCTTGGTTACCTTCTGCTTTGGCCAAAGACTTCATTGAGATTGTATCTTTGAACTAACTATGACATTCGCCCTTTCATATTAAGGGTGGTGATCCTCTATTGCACACTCACCTAACTTCATACACAACTCACTAGAGCCAATGAGCACCGATTACATCCTTGTGATTAAAGGTTCTATACACATGAGCAGCTTTTGACATACAAATAGAATTCCTTAAGCTGTACTCATATTGGTCACGTTCGGTGTACTTGTTCTCTAACAAGCACCCACAGGTTTATTATAGTGTCTCTACACAGATGGCTCGAGACTCACCATCCTCCCATGGAGCTAGTATAACATGTGTTAATCTTAACGGTTTATTATCGCCCAAATAAATAAACCTATGATTAGGAACATATCTAGAATAAATGTACTTGAGAATTGTATGTCTCTATATCTCAACACTTGAGATACAATTTTCTATCATGCTATCCAAGGACATTTTCATGAACAATTATAAATAACACAAGTTTACATGATAATAAAAATCAATTTTATTAATGAATTAAGTTTCATACATGAATATATAATGAAATATAAATCCCTAAATACAACTTAACAATTGGTTTTAGGACACATATCTAACAATCTCCCACTTGCACTAAATCCAATTAGTGATGTACTTCATCCCCATCTTCTCTAGATGTCGATCCAAGACTTTCTGGGTAAGAGCCTTGGTAAATGGGTCTGCAGTGTTATCCTCAGATGCTACTCTTTGCGTACTGATATCTCCTCCCTCTATGATTTCTCGAATAATGTAGAAACGCCTTTCAATGTGCTTGGATTTTTGATGAGACCTTAGTTCCTTGGCTTGAGCAATAGCCCCATTGTTGTCACAGTACAAAGGTATAGGTGACTCAATGGCTGGAACCACTCCAAGTTCTAAAATGAACTTCCCGGTCCAAACAGCTTCCTTGGCAACTTCGGAGGCGGCTACATACTCAGCTTCTGTAGTGGAATCCGCTGTAATAGACTGCTTACAGCTCTTTCAACTAAACATTCCATCATTTAAGGTGAATAAATATCCAGATGTAGACTTTCTATCATCTATATCTGACTGAAAGTCAGAGTCAGTGAAACCATCTACTTTAAGCTCATCTCCTCCATAGACAAGAGCCAAATCCTTAGTCATTCTTAAGTACTTAAGGATGCCCTTGATTGCCACCCAGTGTGCCTCACCTGGGTTAGACTGATATCTGCTGACAACACTTACAGCATGACTGATATCAGGTCTTGTACATAGCATAGCATACATAAGACTCCCCACAGCTGATGCAGAAGGGATCTTACTCATATGCTCTCTCTCTTGATCCGTCTTAGGAGACATATCTTTGGAGAGATGAATTCCATGTCTAAAAGGAAGTAAACCCCTCTTGGAATTCTCCATACTGAACCTCTTCAGTATTTTATCTATGTTCATGGATTGTGAGAGACCGAGCAACCTCTTAGGTATATCTTTATAGATCTTTATGCCCAGTATATAGGTTGCTTCTCCCAAATCCTTCATGGAGAAGTTGCTAGAGAGCCAAAGTTTTACCGATGAAATCATTCCTACATCATTTCCAATGATTAGGATGTTGTCCACATATAAGACCAAGAATGTGACTGCACTCCCACTAACCTTCTTGTACACACATGGTTCATCCATATTCTGAAGGAAGCAAAACGATTTGACTGCTTCATTGAATCGAATGTTCTAACTTCGAGAAGCTTGTTTTAGTCCATAAATGGACCGCTGTAGCTTGCATACTTTGTGGTCCTCACCACCGGATATAAAGCCCTTAGGCTGTTCCATATAAAGATCTTCCTCAATGTTTCCATTAAGGAAGGCGGTCTTTACATCCATTTGACATATCTCATAGTCATAGTGTGCGACTATAGCCAACAAGATCCTAATGGATTTCAGCATAGCTACTGGCGAAAAGGTTTCCTCATAGTCAACACCTTGCTTTTGATTATACCTTTTTGCCACTAGTCTAGCTTTGTAGGTCTCTACCTATCCATCCAAGCCTATCTTCCTTTTGTAAATCCATTTACAGCCTATAGGTACTATACCCTCAGGTGGATTTACCAAAGTCCAGACTTGGTTAGAATACATCGAATCCATTTCAGATTTCATGGCCTCTTGCCATCTACTTGAGTCGATGTCCAACATCACTCCTTCGTATGTAGTAGGATCATCTGGATGTTCCTTGTCGCCAAGAAACAACTAATCTCTCATCTCATGAAGATAACCATATCTATATGGAGGAGCAGATATCCTACTAGATCTACGAAGTGGTGGTGTAATAATAGGTTCCACCTCAACAGGGGCAGGAGTGGTATCAGTGTTGATTTGTGTACTCTCGGATAATTCCTTGAGATCTATCACTTGACCTTTGCCTCCCTCTTGAATAAATTCTCTTTCTAGAAAGATGGCAAACTTACTAACGAAGACTTTCTCTTCACTAGTGTGATAGAAATAGTATCCCAAAGACTCTTTTGGGTACCCCACAAATCTACATTTATTTGATCTTGCTTCCAATTTGGTTGTATTTTGGTTTTTAACGTATGCAACAGAACCCCAAACCCTTAGATGCTTAAGGCTTGGTTTCTTCCCATACCACATCTCATATGGTGTCTTAGGGACAGATTTGGAAGGAACCCTGTTCAACAAGTAAGCAGCTGTCTCCAATGCATATCCCCAAAAGGATATTGGCATATCAGTGTAACTCAGCATCGATCGTAACATGTCCATCAAAGTACGATTTCTCCCTTCATATACACCATTAAGCTGAGGTGTACCAAGAGGAGTCCACTGCGATAATATGCCAGCCTCAGTCAGATGATCCAAAAACTCAGTAGTTAAGTATTCTCCTCCTCGATCCGATCGAAGAGCTTTAATACTTTTGCCAGTCTGTTTCTCTACTTCAGCTCTGAACTCTTTGAATTTTTCAAAGGATTCGGACTTGTGTTTCATAAGATACACTGTCCCTAACCGTGAGTGATCATCGGTAAAGGTAATGAAGTAGGTGAAACCACCCCTGGCTACCTTATTTAAAGGTCCACATACATCAGAATGTATTAACCCTAGTATGTCTCTTGCCCTTTCACTGTGACTAGTAAAGGGCGATTTGGTCATTTTACCCATGAGACAAGGTTCACTGGTAGGTAAGGGTACAAGTACATATGAGCCCAGTTGCCCATCCTTACCTAACCTGTTAATCATTTCCTCACTAATATGACCTAATCTCAAATGCCATACATAGGTTGAGTCCTTTTCATCACGAGGACTTTTATGCCTTTCAGCATTATGATTATCCTCTAAACAGTTTACATCACCATCCATTTTCAAGAAATATAGACCGCTTAGATAAATGCCAGAACCAACTGATTTATTCCCTATAGAAATAGTACAACCATTCTTATCGAAAACAAATCTATAGCCAGAACGTGTTAAGGATGAAACCGAAACAATGTTCCTGACTATACCTGGCATAAATAAACAGTCCTATAATTTTAGAACATGCTCTGATGGTAAAATTAAGTAACAAGTCCCAACAGCTAATGCAGCAACGTTTGCTCCATTTCCAAATCGAAGGGAAACTTGATCTCGACCTAATTGTCTGCTTCCTCTAAGTTCTTTAATATTGTTACATATGTGAGAACTAGCTCCGGTATCCAATACCCAAGAGTAAGCAAAGCTAACTGATAGATAAAACCCTGAACTAGGAACGATTCCTAATTCTTTAGACGGCTCATTGTTACAAGATTCAGTCAAACAATAGTCAAATTCAGTTTTAGATATTTGTTTGAGTATAACCATGATATATACAAAAATAAGTAACAGATTAATATATATTTCATTAAACCATAATAACTTGGTCTTTAGTTTTATGGTGTCTTCCACTATTTTATAAAATCCCATACACCCTCTATAGGATTCGAGAATTCAATATTTGAATTCTTAACGGGGATTGGCGTCCCATTTGAACTAGTGAACCTCACATGATAGTTTCTTGGACCACTAATTCAAAGGGGCGGATAACTCTTTATCTAATGCTTCACTAAGCAAGTTCCAACCTTCCTTTAGCCTCTAAAATACAGTAACCTCACATAATAGTTTCTTGGTTAGTGTACTTTAGTTAAATCACACCCGCCATTCACACAAGTATGGTCAATTGAATGATGCACGCCTCACATAATAGTTTCTTGGGATGCACCATTTTCGCACCTTGTGATATCCCATATGTAATAAGATAGGATGAACCCTCAGAATGAATGTGTTCCCATATATCTGTAGCCAAACACATCCACCATAAGAATCCACCTACCTTATAATGTGGGAGGCTGGGATAAAGCACTCATATGCCTCTTTCTTACAATTTAATTTTGAAAATGAGGGGTTTTAGGTCTCATCAGATTATTAACATACATTGCATGCATTTATATATCACATATATATATTATTAATCATTCTTTATTATTAGTACTTTAATGATACTCCCACTATCCATAAAGGAATGGGACACTATCATCAAAGACATATAATAATATGGTTAATGGGCCCCTAGAACATACATCTAACATATATATGGGCCTAATGGAAAGTTTATGGACTTTTAGGGTTAGGCCCAACTAGAGCCATTAGTTGAGCCCTAGGTCTAATGCGGGTGTTGTGATCGCAATTTTAACCTGTAACTATTACATAGAAAGAAAAGATCTTCTGAAGTCTTCTCTTTATCCTCCCTCTGCTCCATGCATTCACGGGTCCACCACGTACCTTCTCGATCTTTGATGTACATTTACATAAATAAAGAAAGGGTATAAAGGATATAGGGGATACATATGGAAAGAAGGGAGAAGGCATGCAAGCCTTAATTAAAATTACATCACCAATAATTTAAACTACTTTAAATTACAACCCATAAAAGATACACATCTCATGCGGCCAATCACATCCAGTTAAATTGGTCTTTAAGTCCATAACTTTCCGTATCTTAATTATACAATCCAATTGCATAAATTAAAGCAATAAAGAACAAGTAATAAATGGCAATGGTATGTATTAAAAAATTAAAGTAACACTTTACTTTTAGTGTTTTCTCTAAAACACCAAGAATCAGTCCCTGTTTTGCAATAATTATTTGCACTATTTAAAACAACCTTTTAAATTTAAGAACACTTCATTTCACTAGGATTTTCAGTGTTCTTTCCAATGGCACGGGTCTCATTAAGTGATTCCAACGTTTGAATTTACTTTAAAGCGTTTTGTGACTGTAACTCCAAATCATGACAGATTTGAGTATCAGTCACAAAATGCTTAATGCGGCTATCTAAAGGTCAAAATAAATCATGGGAACACTTCCTACATTTAGTTAAGACCTTATATTAGTGAAGTTGGTAAGTGGCTCGATGTAAAAATATTTAAAAACAAATTTTAAACATTTTACAAACTGACAGTGTTGCTGTCCAGAAATGGCAGCATACTGTTTTAGCTTTATAACACTTATAAAACTTATCCAATTAATATAATTTCGTGCATTAACTTTTAGGACACGTAAATATATTAATGTAGATGACCCCCATGCAATTTAATATAATTAAAATGCCAAAACAGCAAGCGTTTAACTTCAATCTTTCAAAACAGCAATTAAGGTTTCTCAAAACCCTAATTTCACAATTTTCCTTATTTCCTCACTTATGATTTTAAAACAATTTTTAAAATACTTTCAAAATATTAAGAAACATTTAATAAAATATAAAGTGAAGGAAAATAAAGGAAACAAGGCCATCTAGTGGCCGTGACACACTAGGGTTCCAAACCCTAGTGTGGCCGAGATTATGAGAGAGAGAGATAGGGTTAGGACTTTCCTATTTTGATAATTTTCAATGTCACATATTTAAAATAATCATAACATATTAGGATTTCATAAATACCTAATATATTGTTATCAAATAATAAGTTTCCTATTTTATAAGGATTCTAATTTACACCAACTTTAACAATCAAGGAAACTGTGAAATTAGAAACCTTGTGGGATTAGGAAACTTACCTTATCATCAAAGAGTTTCCTAAACTCTAAAATTCCAGCCACTATTAAATTGATTAATCACATTAATTAATTCCTAGGTCAACTAGGATTATCCTAATCAGTATCTCATATTAATTAGGAAAGAGAACACCAAATAGGAAACAAATCTAATTTGAAATTCCTAGTTAAACTAGGTTTCCTATTATGATTGGGTTTACTAAAATGATGAAGACACATCATCAATTAATCATAACCATCCAATCTTAGGGTTACTAAAATAAATGGCTTAGATTAATTAGGGTTAAAACCCTAATGATATTCCATCACTAGTAGCCGTCCATCTAGGGTTCCTAATGGTGTCTCATCATCTTCTCCACCAAGTAGCTGTCCACCTAGGGTTTGTGAACACTTCCATGGCCGAATACCAATAGTGCAGCCCCCATAGAAACAGTCCATCACTAAGGTTTGTAAAACCCTAGTTGCAAAATTAAAACAAAACTAACAGGTGAAAAACCCCATGGCCGAATTCTACATAGTGGATTTCTCAAATCCCCAATTAAATGAAACAAGTTTTAATACATGCCTAACATTGCCATTCATGATTCGAATCATGGTTTGAGTTGGCTCTAATACCACTGAAAGAATCACCACATGGAAACGCAGCGGAAAAGGAATTTAAAAATTTTCCATGGTGTTCATCCAAGAATCGAACTCAAATGATTAAATGAATCATAACAATAATTTAAAACATTAAATTAAAGCTTACTTACTTGTTCTCTTTGATGATCGTCCTCTTTGATCATCGTCCTAGCGAAACCTCGAGCCCCAAAAGTATGGTGGCCTCCAATGCAAGTCCACACGAACACAAGAGTCCTTAAACCTTCTTGATCTTTTCAACACTTGAAGAAGACCAAGCTTGGAGAGGTAGAGAGAGAGAGTGGCGGCATCTAGAGGGAGGGAGCCTTTGATGAGTTAAAACTTTTTGTCCATTAGGGTTCCCTCTTTCTATTTAAGTCATCTCCTCTTTTGGGGTGTTTGGTTACAAGTGCTAGCTTGACCATTTAACCCTATTTTGGTTAATAACATTCTTGGATTAGATATCATTTGACTCCTAATTAATTAACCATTAATTAATTAAAGTCAAACTTATATTTAATCAGAGTGTACCCCTCTCACAAGTTCAAGAACCTCACTTATGTCCTTATGTGTGTGACCCATTGGGTTCATCCCAACCTAGCAGTGGCAGGGGACATCTCGATGTCTCCAAAAATATAAACTTTCTATTTTTAGGTCCAATTGGAACAATTTCAATTTTGCCCTCAATGATAACTCTTTTCACTAAGCCTTCACTAGTCATGAGTGACATTTAGCAATATGTCATGACGTACCCTAGGTGTGGGTGAATATACGAACGTATAAATGAACCCTTCGTGCTATAGATAATCCCTCACCAAACAATGTCATGATTAAGTTAGTTGGGTATGAATTCTTGTCAAACCCTAACTTAATCATATGTTACAAGTTCACTAGAGTATAATCTCAATTAGGTAATCCCTTGAAAACACTTTTCCTTGGTTACCTTCTACTTTGGCCAAAGACTTCATTGAGATAGTATTGAACTAACTATGACATTCGCCTTTTCATATTAAGGGTGGTGATCCTCTATTGCACACTCACCTAACTTCATACACAACTCACTAGAGCCAATGAGCACCTATTACATCCTTGTGATTAAAGGTGTACGAGATACTATTAAACTCTAGTAATTTTTCAATGATTTTTGAAGGATTTTAGAAAACATTTGCCATGATCAATCTTCTTTGAAAATATCATTTTGAAAATATGCATATCACATGTTTGATAAAATGCTTAAATGGCACCATCATCTATTTTCTTCTTTACAAGTCATTTCATGTCAAGTAAAGTACCTCAAAATTTTTCTATGTTGTTTAATTTGATTAAAACACCATCAATTTTGAATTTGAAACACTTCGGATTTTGGTGACACTACCCATGCCTTTGATAATAAATTGTATCATACAATATGCACAATTTTTTTTTTTTGTAAAAACCTTTTGAAGATGTATTGATCATTTTGGCTCATTCAAAGCATAAATTTTACTCCATTTCATGGTATGTAAATCAACAGTCATACTTGCATTGCATTTGAATCAAAATTCACTTAGAAATAATAACATTTGCTTTGATGTGAATATAACACAAATGTGCTTATGCAGCCCAATTTCGAAATTCGTACACAATACTCCTTGGGCAAGCTAATCAAATGGTGGGAATTGATGGAGGCACGTCAACCTCAAGCCAAGGCTATTGTAGAGCAGGCAGGCTTCAAGTTCTTTCTAGATTCTCTCTGGCTTGATAACATGGACATGATGGCTATGATAGCTCTTTCTGAACTCTGGTGGGACACCACCAATACATTTCACTTCGGGTTTGGGGAAATGACTATGACCCCACTCGATTTCACTATGATTACAGGACTTTCTATTGGAGGCTAACCGCTCTCTTTTTATGAAGAAGCTCACACCGATGAAGAATACTTGCTAAATCTCTTGGGTGTTGAAAATGTTCCTTTGACAAAAAGAGGAGTCAGGCACTCTTGGCTCTATAATCATTTCAGTATCCAAATCGAAGAAGAGGGTGGAGATCCTGAAGATATTGCCCGAGCTTTCATATTATATCTGATTTCTTGCACCTTCTTCGTGGGTACTCAGGACATAGCCCCTCTAGGCTTCTTGAAGAGTTTGGAGGATATGGATAATGTTCACCTGTACGACTGGGGTGGAGCGGCATTAGCGACCATGTATCTCTCCATGAACGACAAATCACGAGATGCTGCTCAAGACTTCGGCGGTTTGGCTTTTATATAGCAGGTACTGATTTCATCCGGTTCCTTTCAATACAATCTCTCTATATCTTTGTCAATTTTCTGATCTTTCTTTCATGCAGGTATGGGCCTTCATCTACTTGGGTCTTGGTTGTCCTCTCTTGAAAGAGGGGTTAACCAATGGCCATTTCTAGCTCGCTTTGATCCATGCAACAGGAAAAAATCTAACCTCTATAGGTATGATTATGCCACTGCCAAGGCTATCCTTGCTGGTTTTACTGCAGAACAGGTAAAATCTCAAACCACTGTCTCTTAAATCTTCCAAATTCAACTCTCATACTCTTCATAATCCTCAAGTGAACTGGGACCCATGGGGTATTTGGGGAACTACTTTGGCTTCCCCCCACACACAGAGCGTACTCCTTACACATAGGCGAATCTTGTTTGAGGGGCCTGCTGGCAGATACTGGTACTTGGGTGAGAGAGTTTGTCGCCAAGTCTATGGAATCATAAATGCAGCTAGGGTGCCTTTTCTGCCTCCTGCAAACATGCGTCACACTGATAAACTGAAGGGTGAGGCCCTATTAGAATCCAAGAGAGGAGTGGATCTTTCCGCTTTCCTTTTCTCTGATGCGAGCTACGAGGTCTTTTGCCAACAGTTCTTGATGCGTCCCTTAGCAACTGGAGAGTTACCTGAGAGGGTATGTAAATAAAGCACTTTCCTTCATCTCTGTAAAAAACTTTTACAACATTTTCATCTTTATGTCAACAGGGTCGTCGCTCCCAGGGTCAAAGCTCTAGAGCTGCTGCTAGTGATGATGATCAAGACACAAATAGGCCTCCTGCCTTGCAGCCTGCAGACTGGAACATTGAGCTGATAGTTGAAGATAACTTTGTGACTTCTACTATTTCACGACCTTTAGTCGATGAGGGATATTACATAGATCCTTCTTACGAACAGGTAAACCTCCCACTGAATCAAACAACTGCACACACATCCCCATAGATACACTGACATCATTCCTTTCTGACAGGTCCCTTAAGAATATTGCTAGGACTACATCGATCTTACTACTGCCATGAGGCGTGACCTTCGCATGATGAGCTTGAGGACTTCCGCTCTCACTCGTCAACAGGTAACCTCAAATCACATTCTCAAATTCTTCTTCCTTCCCTTCTCACAAACTGATCAAACCGTGAACACTGTTTCAGGCACCTGACCTACCACGTCATTCTTCAATTGGTGAGGGATCTAGCAGAGGGATAAGGAGGAGCTCTCGAAGACATTGACCAATCTTTTATGAGACATGGGGTTTCATTTTGAAAATCATATGTAATTTGCAAACATTTGTGCCAAAACAAGTTTTCTCACTTTTATGGTGTATGTGCACTGTTAAAACTCATTCACTGCTATTAATTCTCACGCTTTTTATCATGATTGAACTAATACCAATGTTTTAAAACTTGTAAATAGCAACAAAGTCAACAAAAATCAAAATCGGGATCCCGAATGCACAAAACTCGAAAAAAAGTCGAAAATAAGCAAAATTAGCAAAAATGGGCGGCCAA
Source organism: Hamamelis virginiana (assembly GCA_017140935.1). Classification (NCBI taxonomy): domain Eukaryota; kingdom Viridiplantae; phylum Streptophyta; class Magnoliopsida; order Saxifragales; family Hamamelidaceae; genus Hamamelis; species Hamamelis virginiana. Next base: position 26,865 of record JAESVK010001087.1, read on the forward strand.
ATCCTAGTGACCATCCAAGCCAGGACGGTTGGCCGTCCACCCTAGGACAGTTGGCCTTCCTGCCTAGGACGGTCACCGTAATGGCCCGCCTTATTTTGCTTATTTTGAGCAGTTTCCAATTTTTGGTCTTTTCAGTTTCTAATTTCTCTTCAAACTTGACCTATGCCTATAAAAAATGGAACCCTTAGCAGCCTCTACAACCATCCTACAATAGTTTTAAACATCATGGAGGCTCTCCTTCAGGTTTTGAAAAGATTCATGGCGAGAATAACGAAGGAAGACAAAAAGGTGTTCGCTCGCTTCAACTTGAATGCATGCTTTTCTCTTCAACAAATCAAGATAGAAACCACGTTTCTCATTGCTGCAAGCCACTTTTGGGATCCCACAATTCATGTTTTCAACTTCAGCGCCGAAGAAATATGCCCACTGTTTGAGGAATTCTGCGCAATCATGTTTGTTCCACTGAAATGACCTTTCATCTTCCCACAGATTCAGTGTAAGTACACAACAACTCTCGCTTCTCTTCTTGAGATCGCTGAAGGGGATGCTTCTACATTCATCGAAGGTACTCATCTTAATCTTTTGAAATTGGCTACCTCTTTTCTTTCTCCCGGCTTGAATCAGTTCACCACTTCACGGCCTGTTCAACATGCCTTAGTTTTATGCCTTCTCGGGCAATTTTTCTTCTGTACTGGCTCTTTCCTAGTTCCATTAGAACTGTGTGAACTAGTTTCACCTCTTTCTTCATCTCAAAACATGATGCCCATGGTCCTTGCCGAAACTCTGAATGGTTTAGACAAACTTTACGCCGACCCCAAAACTCCTTTTGAAGGTAGCCCCATTCTACTGCAAATGTGGTTAATCGAGAGGCTCAAATTCATTCTCCTTCCACTGGTACTTCTTACCATGCTTCCTATCATTGCCGTGCTATTACCTTACCTCGAGAAAACACTTTACTTGAATGGTTGACTTTTCTGTCTACTCTCTCTTGGGATGACATCGAGTGGTATGTACATAATTGGGATTGTTCTGATCATTATCTGCTATGTTCTCCAGGTTATTCTTCGGTGATTTTGATAGGGCTGAAACACACTTCTTTCTATTGGGCAACCCGACTGCTTCGCCAAATGGGGACCAAACAGACGATTCCATCTCTTCCAGAGCATACTTACACTTTCAAGGTAATTTCTCCATCTGTGGTGACGGTTTTGATGTCAAAGTGGCCAACTATATTGCGCACAACTCACATCGATTTCTCTCATGGGCCTTTTGAACTGGATGAGGCTTATAAACAATGGTTATCTCAGAATATGGGTACTCGGGGACAAGAAAGGAAAGCTAGGATTTCAGGACTTATTGAAAGTCTCTCATTTGAAGAGCGAGGGGACACTTCGTCACTTCCACCTAATGCTTTACAAGTAGTACTTTACAAGAGAATAAGAGATGATGACTCTGAAGAAACTTCAAGGAAGGAACGAAGGATTTGATGAACTTTTGAAACATATTTCCCATGCTTTTTATTATTTAGAATGAATGGAATTAGAATCATATGGCATGTAATAGACCTTTGAAAGGTTTCTCTTCATTTCATGAATAAAAGAATTCTATCTTTTTAGTTTTGAATAAATCACTGCAAACAATTACAATTGAAATCAAACATTGGGTTGTTTTGCCTTGTGGAATTGGACCGCACCCAAGGTAACTTTATGGGCTGCCTACATATCTCCGTCTTTTTGAACATTTCTTTTTCTCATAAAACTTTCAACTTTCTTGTTTTGAATACTTGGAGAATCAGGTCCTTGTAGTTCGTGGATCAATTGAAAAGCTTTTTTTTTTTTTTATGCTCTACTTTTTGCCTAGGCAGCCTTTGCAAGTTTTCTACCTAACGAGCTCTTGCCCTAATTTTTGCCTAAGTAGCCTTTTCGGTTTCTTTTCTAAAATGCTACCCATTATCTGAAATAAACTCCCGTGGCACTCCATACCGGTAGATGATGTTGCACTGTATGAACTTGGCAACCTACTTAGCACTCAAAGTCTTGTATGACGTTGCTTCTACCCATCTGGTAAAGTAATCTATGGCCACCAATATGTACTCGTGCCCATTCGAGGCTGCAGGAGTAATCTTGCCGATGATATCAATGCCCCATGTTGCAAATGGCCATGGTGATGACATGGCAGTGAGTGGCATGGATGGCTGATGCTTACCACTTGCAAACACTTGACACTTATGACATTTCTTGACATGTTTAGCACAATCACTTTCTAAGGTCAACCAATAGTAACCCAATCTCAAAATCTTCTTCGCAAGCATATACCCATTCATATGTGGAGCCCCAGCCCCTTCATGTATTTCCTGAATGATCCGCTCTGCTTCATCTTCTTTCACACACAAGAGATGGACACCATCAAAAGACCTCTTATATAACTTCCCACTGCACAAGATGAACTGGCTAGCCAACTTTCTCAAAGTTCTTCGATCAACATAGGATGCCTCCGGTGGATACTCCCATTTTTCTAAGTACTGCTGAATATCATGATACCATGGCTTCCCGTCGTTTAGTTCTCCTTCCCTTAGGGCACAACAGTAGATGGGCTCTTCTCTAGATTCAACAATCATCGGTGCTATTCCCCCTTCCACTGGTGGCTAAGGCATCCGCAAACTTGTTCTTTTGTCTAGATAGGTAAAAGAATTTTATTTAACGGAATTCTTTCACCAATGTCTCTAGATAATCGTGATATGGCAGCAGCTTCTCATCTTTAGTCTTCCATTCCCCTCTAGTCTGACATATGATAAGGGCTGAATCCCCGTACACTTCAAGCTCTTCTACTCCCAAGGCCAATGCTGATTCTAAAGCTATAATGCAAGCCTCATACTCAGCTATGTTATTGGTTGCCTTAAAGTTCAGTTTCACTGCCACGGGTATCATCACATCTTCTGGAGTCTCCAAACAAACTCCTATGCCGCATCCTTTCCTATTCAATGCTCTATCAAAGTGCGCTTTCCACACCTTCTTCTCTACCACAAGGATTTCTTCATCCGGGAACTGGTAATTTCCATTGTCTGCTTGTGAAGTAGGACATTCTGCCAGGTGTTCTACTATAGCTCTTCCTTTCACTGATTTCTGCAGTACATACTGAATGTTGAATTCTGACAATAACAATAACCACCGCGCTGTTTTATATGACAAAGCAGGCTTCTCAAGCAGATACTTCAATGGGTCCATTCGACTGATCAAAAGTACTTGGAAAGACATCATGTAATGGAGAAGCTTTTGAGTTGCCCATACCAATGCCACGCATGTCTTTTCCAAAGCACTATAGTTCACTTCATAATCCGTCATCTTCTTGCTGAGGTAATAGATGGCATTTTCTTTCAGGAATTCCTCGAGATATTGAGCTAACATAGCTCCCATCGGGGTTTCGGTGACTGTTAAGTAGAGTAATAACGGTTCACCTTGTCGCGAGGGAACCAGTATCGGTGGGTTACTCAAATAGCTTTTGATGATATCGAACGCCTCTTGACATTCCTCATTTCACTTGGTCGGTACATCCTTCTTTAGCAGCTTGAAAATCGGTTCACAGATGGTAGTCAACTGAGCTATGAAACGGCTGATAAACTGAATCCTCCCCAGGAATCCTCGAATCTCCTTTTCTGTTCTCGGTGGTTGCATCTCCATGATGGCTTTGATTTTTTCCGGATCTACTTCTATCCCTCTCTATGTGATCATGAAACCGAGCAGCTTTCCAGCAGTCACTCCAAAGGCACATTTCTGAGGGTTCAGACGCAGGTTGTACTTGATAATTCTTTCAAAGAACTTCTTCAGAGCAGCTAAATACCTTCCCTATCCACAGACTTCACGATCATATCATCTACGTATACTTCCACCTCCTTGTGGATCAAATCATGCAGCAGTGTGGTAGCCATCCTTTGGTATATCGTGCCAGCATTCTTAAGACCGAAGGGCATAACCCAATAACAAAAGGTCCCCCATTGTGTGATGAAGGCTGTCTTTTCCATATCTTGGGAAGCCATTTTGACCTGATTATAACGCGAAAAGCCATCCATAAAATATAAAAGTGCATGGCCAGCAGTGTTGTCAACCAATACATCAATATGGGGCAGAGGAAAATCATCCTTAGGACACGCCTTATTGAGATCTCTGAAATCAACACACATTCGTACTTTTCCATCCTTCTTAGGCACTAGAACGATGTTCGCTAACCATTCTGGGTACTCCACTACTGGCAAAAATCCAGCATTCATCTGCTTGATCACCTCATCCTTAATCTTCAAGGCCCATTCTGGCTTCATTTTCCGCAACTTCTGCTTGATTAGCTTAACATTCAGATTAGTGGGAACGAAGTGCTACACAATGTCGGGATCAATGCCTGGCATGCCTTAGTACGACCATGCGAAAGCCTCGATGTTCTCTTTCAAAACCTTTACCAATAATTCTCTCTATTGCGGCGACAGTGTTGATCCAATTTTAACTATTTTAGGTGATTCATCCGTCCCTAAATTGATTGAAATTAATTCATCCATGTTAGGTTGAGCATGCCCCTTTCCATATTGCTCGTCGAGCTCAGGAGGAACATCCTCTCGCGGGTCTATATTCATGCCATACAAATCCAGAGATGATAAAAAAGAGACACTGTAAGAGAAATGATAATAGAATGAATACTTCTTTTATTAATTGAAAGTTAAATAATAGAACACAGAAGATGAAACAAACTGACACTCGTACCTCCTTAAATGAGGTCGAGGTTTTTATTGGAAACAATGAAATCCTACACTACTACAAAGAAAGCAAGGAAATCCTATTCTACTGAAGACACCTACAAGTTATCATCAGATGGAAGTGACTCGATCTCCTCACAATCATGGATGAAAGGACAATCTTCAAAGCCCTAGTTTGGTAAAGGTGGAGTCGTGGGTTTAATTGCATAGATCGCCTCGACTTCATAAGTATGCACTTCGAGACACAGAACCGCCTGCTCGAACATATCTGTCATGGCACCAGCATCAAGGTCTTCAACCCAATCCTTTTCTTTCTTATGGGTCTCACTAATAACAATATCATCATCCACTAAAGCAGTAAGAGAGCACCATTCATCACCAAAGAAAATCTCAAACTCAGGTACACTGATCTTCTGATCCTCAAGGTAGCACGGTTCAGGGAAACCACAATATCGAAAGTCATCACCCTCCTTGACGAAAGCCCCATTCAAAGTTGGCCTATACGGTTCAAGGGTTGAGTCAAAGGTTCGTCATTTCGCCCTCGCGGAGTCTTTCTCTTTCTTCTTCTGAGCCATTATCTTCTTATCTTCCTTAGTAGGTTTGTAGCTTAACCCATAAGGATAGATAGCAGAGGGGTACTTCACAGTATCAGAAATGCTTTGCAATCTTCGGCCCAATCCCATTCTAGGGAAGAATTCCATTCCTTTCATAGTCTGTCCAATATGCAAATTCCCATGAGGATTATAATCGAGAGGTATCAACTCTTTCTGCTCGGGATCTCCTTCAATAGCTTGTACATACTCAAACCCTGACAATAACACTTCTGACGGTTCCTGATTAATTTCACAGATCGGCACTCGAACACTTCGATTCATCTCCATATCCCCTTTCAAAGTGACCACTGATCCCTGATGTGGAAACTTGATTTTCTGGTGAAGCGACGACGGCACAGCCTCGGTCAAATGAATCCACGGTCTTCCCAAAAGCAAATTAAAACTGGCTGGTACATCTAAGATCTGAAAGTCAACCTTGAATTCTACTGGCCTAATAACAACTAGAAGAGTCACCATTCCCACAACTTCTCTACGAGTATTATCATAAGCTCTAACGGTCTGTCCTGATGGTAAGAACTCAGATGGTTCGATACCCAATGTGGTTGTAGTACTGAGCGGACATACATTCAATGCTGAACCGTTATCAACCAAGACTGAAGGAACTCTCTTTCCCATGACATCTACTGTGATGTACAAAGCCTGCCGATGATTACTCCCACTCTTGGGTAAGTCAGATTCAGTTAATGAGATGAATGGTCCATGATGAACCGGATTTACCAAACCTACAAAACCCTCAGGGGACGTATCAATAGGGACCTGCACTTGATTCAACAACTGAAGCACCGTCTGTCTGTGTTTCTGTGAGGCCATAAGCAATCCCCAAATGGTGATGTTAGCCTGTGTTTTCTTCAACTGTTTCAGTATCTCTTCCTCTTCTTCTATGACATCTGATCGCTAACCCTTCTCTAATTCTCCCAATGGATTACTGGCTTCCAAATGAGCTGGTTTGAAATGGCGCCCGCCTCGAGTCAGATGGTCTACTTCTTCATCACTGGCCCACAGATTCTCTATGGTTTCAAGTGTGTTCATGAGATCTTCCCACTCAATCATACCGATCAAATCTCTACATTCCCCGGTAATCTTCGCGACTGAAGAGGTTCTATTCTCAAACTGTTCCTACATGATATCCTGACTCGACTCTTCGGGTGAAGAAGGAATAATTGATTCAACTTCTGCAGGCAAATCATCCCACCCCGTAGGAATGATAAGTTCATCAGAAATCTTTCTCGATGAATAGAGCACATAATAATCAAATTGCCGCTCGACTCTCCTAACAATCCGACCTCTGGGTCTCCCGCCAAATATCTCTCCTTCAACTGACGTTGAGAATTCCCACTTCTAGGCACTTCCTCCGGAGTTTCAGGTTGTAAAAGCTCTTCATGCTGTATAGGTTCTTCAGGCTGATACAACTCCCCATCATCAAGTAAATCCTGAACTAGTTTCCCTAAAACTCTGCAATTCTTCGTGTCGTGCCCGAAGACGTTGTGATATTGGCAAAAAAGCTTATGGAAGCGGGGTATGAGTGGGGTAATGAGGCCTTGGGATCGGGCTTGGTAAAAGGCTTCGGTTAAGGTAGTTTTGAGTGGGATATATGGGCGGATTGAGTGACGAATTTTTGGGTCGTCGAGGCCAAGGGCATTGATTTGAGCTGGCGGTGGTACAACATGGGTTGGGAGAGGATTACTGGTGACATTTGGTTGGCTTGGTGGATTTGGTGGGGCTATGACTTTATTGTCAATGAGGTCTTGGATTTCATGGTGAAGGCGCATGCATTGGTTGGTATGATGGCCCTTAGATTGGTGGAACTGACAATACTCATTCTCTTTGAAGTTTATGGGTAATGGATTTGGAAGAGGGCGGGGTTCCAAAGGGGTAAGGAGACCACGTGCCTTCAATTTCTCAAGGACACGTTCCTGGGACATGTATAGATTGGTGAATTGGCGGGTCGGCTCTCTAGCTTGGAATGGACGGTTTGATTGGGTAGCTTGAATAGGTTGGGTGATGACATTGACTTCAGGATTGGGCTTACGGTTAAGGGGTGGTTGGCGATTTCTAAAGGGTTCTTCGGCCTTGAGAGCCCCACTAACCAGAGCATCTTCAACTTGAGTACCAGAAATAACAAGGGCCTTGAAATTAGGGAAGTACTGTGATAACAAATACTTGTTGTAGATGGGCAAGAGACTCTTCAGTACCATCTGCACCTGCTCATCATTTGTAGGCCTGTGGGTCATTTGCGAAGCTTTCGCCTTCCATCTAGAAATGAAGGCAGAGAAACTCTCCCTCGGTTCCTGTTTAGTAGTCTCAAGATCCCTACGAGTCACATCAATCTCAGTGTTGCACTTGTAATGATTAGTGAATTCATTGCAAACATCCTCTCAGGTCTTCAATTTAGTCTCATATAAAGATAGAAACCACTTCGAAGCTGACCATTTCAGTGATTCATGAAACATCTGAGCCAACAGCTCATCATCGGCTCCACGAGGTTGCATCGCCCTCACATACATCTTCAAATGGGTTTTAGGACAACCCATCCCATCAAACTTCTCTAATTCCGGCATCTTAAAACTGAACGGCATATGGGCCTTGGGAAACAGTGAATAAGAAGTAACATCAACCATGTCGTCAGACCGACGCATCCCCTTCAGGGCTTTCTCTAAGGCTTCAACCTTACTTGATAACAAAATCGGGTCCCCAGAGAGGAACCTAGATCCATCTGGCTCGCCATCCAGATTGATGGGCTTAGACTTGACACCTTACTGGGCCTTGGCACTGTCATCAACTTGGGCCGAGATAGGTGGATCAGAGGTACTCTTCGGGTTCTCTAAGTGGGCCTCCCTAACCTGATCTGTGTTGGTCTGTTTATCTTAGGACATTTTTTTAATCCGTTCAGTCTCATGGGCTAGGGCATCAATCCGGTCCATGATAGCATTCAACACTGTAGCAGTGGTACTGGATTCTCCGTCAGCCATTGAGGATACACTCAGGGGTTCAACACTAAAAAGACGTCCTCTAGAATCACGACGCCAGGCCAGAATTCTACACCATGAAATGGGCTTTTTTTAGAAAAAACGGACGAGTCCATGATGCCCAAAACCTATTAACAGACTATCAAAGAGGTGCTATCCAAACAGAAAGAAAGAGAAAGGAGAAAACCGTCCTATCATAATTTTGATTCACTTCCCTATTTCACAAGGGCATTTCCTTAGAAATTAGGAAATAAATCGATATCCAACTAATATAACTAAAATGATATGCAATCACACAAATGCAAGTGGTTGATTTTAATTAATTTTAAGAAATTAAATAGCCCAATTAAATTAATGAAGTTTAGCCCTCGATATCCCCAGCGGAGTCGCCAGTTCTGTGGACCAGCCTTTTTGACGGGCTTGATGGCGTCCACATCATCACCAAGCGATGATTAGGGATTTTTAGAAAACAAACAAAGGAGTCGCCACCTTATTTTTAAGGAATAAGGAAACCATAAAATGTTTTATTTTAAACAAAACAAACTCCATTTTCAATGAAAAGACATTCTACAAACCAGAGTTGGATCCGGGGGCTAAGTTACGACGTGGGAAGGTTCCAAGCTTTCACTTGTAGACACCCACCTCGCCCTAATTAAAGGACTTCTAATTTATTTGGGCTAATTAAATTTCTTATTACAAACAATCCTAAATAATCTAAATAACCAATAAAGTAGTTATATAAATGCAATAATCTATATTAGTTATATTAATAATAAAAAAAAATATATACAAACAAACCTTAAGAACCTAAAATACCCTATGGGCATCCTAGGGCGGGCTTGAGCCCTATTAGCGCCTACGTAACTTACTAGTATCACCTAGCAAGTATCAAAGTCCACGTAGTTCGACTACCCTAGGACTCTCCTATTGTAATCGATCACATCATCAAAGGTATTTCAACATAATTCAAGACTCTAACTTCGAGAGTTTTTATTCTTTCAAAATCTTTCACTTGAAATTATTTCAAATTAAAAGACTTTCATAAAATCCAAATATTCCAAATAATTCTTATTTTTAGAATTCAACTCCAATTGAAAATCTTTTTCAAAGATATTTCAATAAAAACAAATCATATGGGGAGGAATCTCATTCCAATGTAAGAATCTTAAAACATTTTAAATTCTTTTGAAAATCATTTAATGGTCAACTCTTTCATAAAATCATGTTTATTTCATAAACATCACATTGAAAACCCTTTTAGAAAATTTCTCGAAGATAGACTTTTCAAATCAAATAAAACACACATTTCAAATCATGATCTTTACAACAAAGGAAATTCCTAGGGAAGGTCAAATGACCTTCCTAATTCTAGGGTTTCTAACTAGCCCAAAAGTTATTCTAAAGTCCTAAAAATACTAATACAATGCATGCTGAAATTTAAACAAATAAGCATCTAATCAATTCTAACAATGCATGAAAATGCTCCTAAATGCACACTAATTAAGCTATGTGAACTTAAGCATATTTCTAAGTTGGATTTGGCCTTAAAATGATTTTTAGAAGTGATTTAAAGACATAAACAAATCTGGACAGATTTGAATATGTACTTTAAACTATTCTAAAAACCATGAAAACAAAGAATAAAAAATGTGAAAATGACCTAGCATGCTTTCTACATGAATATATTAAATTACTATGCAAAAACATGTCAAAAAACTACACAAAAATATGCTTGAACGATTAATTTAAACACAAGGGAAAGATCTCACCTTTGCACGCTCCCTCGTACACATTTTATATATTCACAAAAATGAATCCAAATCAAGTGTTCAAATAATCATCAAAACATAAAAAAATAAAGATTCAAGACTTACCACATGTCAAGATAATATACTAATATACTCATGTTATCATTAAAATCATCAATCAACCATCGAGAGATTCAAATAACAATATGAATACATCAATATTTATTCCAACATGCTTATACATAAAATAACAACAAATCTAACCCTACTCACGCATACTTATATAAAATCACAACAAGGCTAACTAATCCTAAACATGCATACTAACATAAATCACAACTAAGCTAAATAACCCTAACATGCATATTCACATAAAATAATAACTAAGCTAAACAACCCTAAACATGCATTCTAACATAAAATCATAATAAAACTAATTCTAATAATGCATCTACACATAAATAACAATAAAACTAATTTTAATCATGCATCTACACATAAAATCATGACAAAAACTAATCCTAACATGCATACTCATATAAAATCCTAACTAAGCTAACCCTAATCACATTTAATCACATAAAATAATAATGAAGCTAACTTTAACATGCATTTAATCACAATAAAAGACACCCTAATATGCTTAGTAACATGCAATCATAATGAAACTAACCCTTAATGCATTTACTCACATAAAATCATGCAAATAATTAATCTAAACAAACATGCTCACATATACCTATCCTAAACATACTAACTCACATGAAATCATAATAAATAACATTCTATTCTAACATGTAAACATATTAAACAAATATCAAAACAATCAAACATAAAACTAATACTATGCTATCATACATGAACAAATGAGAAAAGACTTATTCAAAAGGAAAACACTCACCTTTCTCTCTTCTCCTTGATTAATCTCTTTCAAGTTCCAAGCCTTGAGTCCTTCTCCTTCCTTCTCCTTCCTTCTCCACCTTCGTTCTCTCCTTCCAATGGTGAAGAACCAAATCTGTAGCCTCCTCCTTAACCCTAGAATTCTCTCTCTCTTTTTTGTTCTTTTCCTCTAACTCTATAATGAAGCATATATAGAGTTAGGGTTTAAAACTTTGAATGGTTAGGATTTAATGCACTAAAATCCATCCTAGGGCTTAGAATGAATCCCTCTAAGGTTTACAAGCTGAGTTCCTTTGAAAAATGCCCTAAAAAATCGAATCAAATCGGCCAAAATAGGTGAAAACTTTCAAAAATGTCGTCCTGGTTAGGACGGTCACCATAGTGACTTTCCAAATTTTGTCTCATTTTCAATGGGATTTCATATTTTGGCCATATTTTGGTCAAATCTCATTCAAATTCGATGGTTCAGGGCTCAAAACGACCGTATTTTGATCATTCACATTTTTAGAAAGTTTTTGGGTTAAAAATACTTGACCATGGTCAAGGATTTTGGTAAAAAGCTAGCCGATTGACCTGGTTGTGCCAAAATTGGTCAAATGACCATTCCTTGTTTTATAAAATTGATCAATTAGGCTTGAACCACTTCTAAAAACATGGTTTTAATATGAAAATGGTACTTGAAAGCATGTTTTGAAAATCTTTAATTTTGGTGAAAATGACAAATTTACGGTCGATTTGAATAAAATCCTAATTCAGCTCATTCTTACCCGTGTGATCGATTTTGGGCGAATCTATCCTAAACATTCAAAGGTTCAATTAGCACTCCAACTTCACTCCATACATCCATATAAATTCAATGAAACAATCCGTTTCGAATTCGGAGATCATTCGGAAATTATACGAGAAAAAAGGACGAAAATGCCCCTCAAGTCGCAAAAACCCTAATTACCTATCGAGCTCTCATCAGAATGCCATGAAAATTTACAGGGATGTTCTAAAACACCTCAAAAGTCAAATGTGATACAAATGGGTTGATTCTAATCCAAATGTATACATGAAATAATGAATTGTCATTTTCCTCAGAAAATGACAATTTGGGTAATTTGGTCTTTACAAGGCCAATTCCTCACCAAATAATGCACTTTTCGAACTGATCATTTGCATAAACATATGGTAGAAATAATTGGTAAAAATGGGATGTCGACAGACATCTTCACGAAACCTCTCTAAGAGGATCGTTTTTGCACAATTCGGCGTGAACTTGGTATGGTTAGACCAATGGAATTGTGATTGTGCATGTTGCATGTTGTATTATTCTATTTCTCTTCTCTATTGTTCCCTTTTTGAGATGACAAAGGGGGAGAAATATTTGAATACTTTGAGTGAGCTTGTGTATTGCTTCCACATTTCTATTACTTATTGAATATGTTGATTTAACCATGCCTATTGTGCTAAATTGAGGGGGAGCTTTGCTCTCTATATGTATTTCAAAGTAATGGTTTGTCATCATAGAAAAGGAGGAGATTATTAGCCCTAAGGTCTTTGACCTAATTTTGATGATAACTAAACCATACTTTTTATCTAACAAATGGTTAAGTGTTGTCTCCATAGATTTGTGAAGTCATATATCTTGTTGGAGCTCACCAACATATCCCAAGCAAATCAATGCGCTCAAGTTCAATCAAGATCATGAAGTTCAATCCTTGAAGATCAACTTGAAGACAAGCTTTTGAAGATCTTTTGAAGTCAAGTTGCTCTCCTTGTGATTATAAACTTTTTGTAAGGTTTCTCTTATGTTTAATATTACATAGCTCAAGAGAAAACCATTTTAACTCACGTTGCATTAGCATTCATATTTAAAAATGTTTTCAAACTTGCTCAAAAATGTTTTGGAACACATTGATTCAAATGAATCAGTTTCTGCAAAACCAAAAAGCAAATTGATATGTTTCGCATTATATTGATGGACTTTTATAAAAATAAAGCATGCCTATGAAAACTGATGCATTTTCGTATCAGTTTTATTTATAAAAAAAAAAA
>JAESVK010001087.1:39880-68768 GCA_017140935.1 Hamamelis virginiana
CTGACTCATGCATTAGTTTATGCCAAAAAACAAAGCATAATAGACATGCAAATACATCAGTTTCTGCCAAAACAGAGCAAAACAGTGTACCTCCATTTTCCTTCACCTCCCACTCACTCTCTCTCTTCTCCTTCTCCATCTTCACATTCATTTCCTGATTGCATTGAGAAATGGTCAACTAACTACTTGAGGATTCACTAATTGAATCATTACGAAGATTGCATTGGCATATGATGTTACCACATGAACCACATTTGTAATAAGAGATTGGCCTTGATGGCAGCGCACTTGGTATTTTGACAGAACCACAAGCCATGTATATTACCACCATTAGTGCCTATAAGACACATTCGCAATTAGCTCTTATAAAGAGCCATAAAGCAGAAACTGTACTCTGCCACTTCATAGCCTTGTGGAAGTTTTTCTACAAAACGTGATCTCTTAATTAAGGTGCCCAATGTTTTTATGAGATTGAAACTTTTGGGTAAACTAAGGCATCATTTGGATTTGTTTTCTATAAGTACTTATTTGTTTTTTTAAAAATTTGCAATATATAATTTCTTATAATTTTTTTTAAAAAGCAAATAAGTACTTATAAAAAAAATAAATCCAAACAGTGCCTAAACTTATAAAAAAAACTTTTAAAAAAAATGAACAGATGGTGGAACTTTTGAATAAACCAAACTTACAAAAACTTTTGAATAAACCAACTTATAAAAAGGACCGATGAATAAACAGTCTTTTTATTTATAACAGTGTTATTAAACCCGGACCGGACCGACCGGTTCAACCGGTTGGACCGGGAACCGGCCCCCTATCCGGCTGGTTCAACCCTCAAAAACCCATTTTCAAAAAAACCGTTCAACCCGGCAGGTCAACCGATTCAACCAGTCAAAAAACCGGGTAAAAAATCGGTCAACCCGATTTTTTTTTTTTTTTTTAAATAATTTAAAAAAAAAAATTTTAAGGTGCTAAAATGACTAAAATAGTCTCAATATTTATAATGACTGCACATAAATTCAAATATATGAATTGATTGTACAAATATTTTACAAAAAATTATATTTTGAATCATTTGTAGCTTTTATTCTAATAAATAAATAAATAAATAATATATTTATAATGTCACGGTTCAACCCGGCGGTTCAACCAGTTGAACCGGTTGACCCTTAATCCGGTAACTTTTTCAGTTCGATAAACGGTCCGATTTTTAAAACACTGATTTATAATAAACTAGACTAGTGTGCACATGAAGATGTGTCTGGTATCAAGAGAGGCCTCAAGAAACAGGTCATCAATTCTGTACTAATTAGGCCTACCAGTTGTCGCTAGCTACCTGAGTAATTAAGTTGCGAATATATATATATATATATATAATTGTGGCCGCTGCTGGCTACTTCTGTTTGTGTTATAATGACGACGTGGTCCATCCATCATCTTCAATTCCTGCATCACTTCATGACTTTAGCCGAATTTCAAAATTTTTTAATTCAATAGATCTTTTCAACTCTGTTTATTTGTTGGGTGCTTTCATCAAGAATGTTCTTTTATGGCAGGCTACCCAAATGCGGTCCATATTGAACCAAGAAGCTAGGCTTCTACCCAGTGTTATTAAATCCGGATCGGACCGATCGGTTCAACCGATTGGACTGGGAACCGGTCCCCTATCCGGCTGATTCAACCCTCAAAAATCCATTTTCAAAAAAATCGTTCAATCCGGCGGGTCAACCGGTTCAACCGGTCAAACCGATCAAAAAACCGATTAAAAAACCGGTCAACTCAGTTTTTTTTTTTTTTAAATAATTTTTAAAAATTTTTTTAAGGTGCTAAAATGACTAAAATAGTCCCAATATTTGTAATGACTGCACATAAATTCAAATATATGAATTGATTGTACAAATATTTTACAAAAAATTATATTTTAAATCATTTGTAGCTTTTATTCTAATAAATAAATCAATAAATAATATATTTATGACGTCACGGTTCAACCCGGCGGTTCAACCGGTTGAACCGGTTGACCCTTAACCCGGTAACTTTTCTGGTTCGATGAACGGTCCTATTTTTAAAACACTGCTTCTACCTGGTGGGTATTTTTACCATGAGTCCCGATCTAGTCAACATATGCTTATATATTTTATGTAAGCATAAAGTTAATAGATACATATTTCAAAATTTGATTTTCCTATCTATACAAGATTTCAAGATAGAAAAATCTTTTTTTAAAAAGAAAGTAAATAAACATTTATATATAGCTTCAATTATATAAAAAAATAAACATGAATATAAATATACAAAAAATCTTAGAGACAAATTTCATGTATTCATTTAACAGATTTTGGAGATACATGCATATACATGTATAAATGATATATACATCTATATTTGATGTATACATGATTACTTAATATGCAAAAACTATGTATACATTGTGTGGTCTGCTTAAACGATGAGCCTGAGATGATAATTGAACTTTAATATATACATGACGGTATACATATATATGGCGGTATATATGTATACATGTACACACACAATACATACAAATATACATTTTTATATACCTAGAGCCTTCGTTTCATCCTCAACTTCCACCATGGGGCTATGTCATCAAGATGCAATTGTTGGCCATGTTCTTTACTGATTGATCTCTCTTCGATGCTTGATGGTTACACCACCTTACGAGCCTGAATCACATGCCTTATCTGGGCCTCTAGAACCCGCATTTTCCTCATTGGATTCAAGTCTTGCATGAGCCAGCAGCTCACAACCATGGAAGGGAAGAGGGGCGCTTCCCTTCAAGGTTGGATTATCCGATCCGAGGAACAAAACCAAATGGAATTGTTGATCAGATCATGGAGGCCTCACTCGAAACATTGAATTGAAGGCCATCTTTCTATATTCAAAGGCTACGCGGAACCCATATAATATTTTAAATGAAAGAGTTTCCAATATGATAATATTATATTGGAAAATAAATAAGATAATATTATAATAACAGAATTGTAGCTTAAAATATGGAAGAGTATATTAGACAATTTATTGACATGGGTTGACTTTAAATTTGACATGTGGGAGGTAATTGGTATAGAATCTTATTCATTGGACTACTTGATGAATAAGATCCTATTTAGGGTCTTTTTGATCATTTTCCCAATGTAAACATTTCAAAATATAAATTAAAAAAACGGTGACCGGTGAAAACTATCATAACTTTTCTAAGTTATATTTCTGAGAAATCGACCGTTGAATCACTATGATTTTTGGCATGCATTACATACATAAGTATAATATATTAATATCTAATACAATGATTAGTTTTTCAATAAAATATGTATCCTACAATTATTTACTACCTTCATACTTACATAAACTTATATACAGGGCCGGTCCCGAGGTTTGGGAGGCCTAAAAGCAAAGGTGTGTTTTTGTGTTTTTTTTTTTTTAATTGGGTGTTGATTTCTTCGATTAGGTAATATTGCGTCTAAGAAACACTCAACATTCCCAAGTCCAATAGCGATTTGCAAGAGTATATGGGGTTATGATGGGTTTTGTTGTGAGTGGGTTGATGGAAGAGGTGGAGCTGCATGGTTATTTGAAATTAATGGTCAATAATGATGCAATAATTATAATGCATGAAATGAGATGTTGGAGGTGAATGTTGGGCAATGGGTATAGGATTATGAAAATTATGATAAAAATCCCCCCCAAAAATGCAATAATTTCAATACATAGTATTTTTAAAAGTCAACTTAAAATCAAATCAATTTCATTCTATCATTTTTAACTAGTCATACCAAATATTGAAATGGAATTGAAATTCTTTTCATGATCATTCATTTCTTTCGTAGCTGAACTCAATTATTGAAAATGATCATTTCTATTGCTTAATATTTTATTCCATTCTCACTACTATCCTTTTTCATTTCCATTCTATTCAAACGAACCAAACAAAATAAGAGGTCTGTTTAATTAAAAAATTTGAAAACTGAATAAAATTAAGTCTATTCTTTTACAATTATTTAACTTTTAAATATGAAAAATAATATAGCACCAGACACTTCAAACTAAAATTAAAAATCGCCCTAATGTGTCATGCTTTAAGTGGTGAGGTCTCTCCTTTCAAACTGTTTTTCTCTTTGTCATACACTACTCAAACCACGATATGTCAATGTGGTTTTTAATTTCAGGTTTAAGTATCGGGTGATATAGAATTATTATTTAAATAATTACCTTATAATTGATTTTAAAAAAATGTATTCATGATATTTTTTGTACAACAAGTTTAAACTTATTTATAAGATAAAAGACAAACCAAATATTAATAAAATTAAAACTTGTCAAATTATCTTCAACAGGTTAATTATAATCTCATATTTTCCAAGTTATCCCAAAGTTAGAACAAGATTTTTATCTCATGAATTGTCATATATATATATACGACACAGTGACGCCATACTCTCATGGTGTCCAAGGTTCCAAGTGTACATTTTGGCGAGTTATTTATTTTTTATTATTAGTTTTTTACAGAATTTTGAATGATGGATTGGGGTCTTGGGATGCTCTGGAAAGCTTGTGAAATGATGTAATTTTTATGTGGTGTGTAGAAAAGGTCCTTTGCAGACTATTGTCCTGTATCATTAAATGATTGTTGTATCTCTTCTCTATCTTCCTTGGAGACAGTCCTCTTGCCATCATTGTGTCCAATTCCTATCAACCTCTTTGAAAACTTGGCTCTTTTCTGATGTTACAGGAACTGCAACAGGCCAACCTGTATTTTTTTTTTTATCTATATGACTATTTCTTCTTTTTTAAGTTCCTTCTTACTGTCTCTTCACTTTTTCAGGAAATTATTATATATATATATATATATAGAAGTGCTAATATAAAGTGCACCTGATGCAAGAGCCATCTTGTACAGCCACTTGCGGTACAAATTTCAGAAAACTCGCCGTTGGATTAGATATCTCAATCATGTATGTCATGCCTGCCAAAAATCACAGTGATCTAACGGTTGGTTTATGAGAAAAGGTAACTTTGAAAAACTGTGATTTTTTTGTTCTTTAAAATGTTATCATTTTTTCACAGTCAGTTTTCTCAGAAACCAACCGTTGGATCACTGTAATTTTTGACAGGCATGACATACATGATTGGGGTATTTAATCCAACTGAAAATTTTCTAAAATTTGCACCGCAAGTGGATGCACAAGAGGGCACCTGATGCAAGAAGCATCAGGTGCACCTTATATTAGTACTTCTGTCTGTATATATATATATATGCAACATTTTCTTATATCATTTGATATGGAAGCATATGAGCAACTCCAATGCATCATCCAAATGAAGATCTAAA
Organism: Hamamelis virginiana; assembly: GCA_017140935.1. Lineage (NCBI taxonomy): Eukaryota > Viridiplantae > Streptophyta > Magnoliopsida > Saxifragales > Hamamelidaceae > Hamamelis > Hamamelis virginiana. The sequence continues at coordinate 45,234 of JAESVK010001087.1, forward strand.
CCTATTTTTTAGCTCGCTCCAATATATTAGCCAACATCTCTCTTAATTTTGGCTAAGCCAAAAGTTTAGCCTAATTTGGCCTTTTGGTTTGCTAAATATCTACAAAACACACATATTGCATGGGGATTTGTGCACGTTTGCAAGGGAATAGAAAGATGGAGAGAGAATATGCATTTGAACACCTTTACCCAAATGGTTAGCCATTTTTACTATAAGAGTATCTCCAATGGGGAGCTCCCATTTTAACCTCCCATTTCCTTATTTGGCACTACTATAGTGCCAAAATGGGAAGTCCTCCTACATTTGACACTAATATGCTCCAATGGAGTCTCCCATTTTTATATTTGGCACTAACGCCCTCATTTTTGCCATCTTTGGCAGCTTTGGTTGCCATTGATAAATTTGGGAGCACCATTTGATAGTCCGTTGGAGCATGTTTCTTTGCCATGGTTGCCAAATTTAGCAATGGTGGTCTCATTTGGCTCCCAATTGGAAATGCTCTAACCGACTAAAAAATGACTTTGAAAGGACAAAAATGGCTTTTAGCATTGGAGAAGGTCTAATAGAATTTATGCATAATATAGTGATTTTATCATAACATCACATCAAGTTTATTTGTTATATATATATATATATATATATATAACGATTCATTTAGCATTTTCTTATCAGAATGAGATGGCTTGCTAGATTTTGTTATAAACTCGCGATCATCAATAAAGCCTCTTTTAGTGGGCTGGGCCAAGTTCAACTAACACCTTGGGCCCTATTTTTATGCTATAGTTGTGGGCTGCAGTCCTTGTTAATGAGCTAAATTCGCCATAAGGTGTGGTTATTGCAATTCCAATTATATTTTTGACACCCCATTACTAAGTAGACCCCACTATTTACTAATTGAACCCTACCAACTTTCTAAAATACCCCCAACCCCATTTTATTTTGAATAAAAGTTATTTCTACACCCCAACCCTAAAAACATCAAACACGATTGATAGAGGAGAAGGGGGAAAGTACGGCAATGTTTTCTACTATGACATCTTCTCCAGTGAATCCTTTTCCGGCAATAGGTGAGCAGATGAAATGGTTGTGTAGAATTTGGGGAAATCATTAAAAATGAAATTTACCTCTTTTATTTATTTATTTTTTTGAACTGTTTGATTGGAAGTAGATGAACATTTTCATAATATTCGGTTGGTTATCCACAAAATATTTTCATAATGTTCAAAGATGCACCCACCAAATATAGAGACTATGTTTGGTGGATAACCACCAAAACATAATGGAAATGTTCTTCAACTTCCAACCGAACAGTTCAAAAAAAGTAAATTCATTTTTAATGATTTCCCCAAATTCTACACCAACATTTCAGTTGTTCACCTGTCGTCGGATATGGATCTGCGGGAGAAAAAGCAACAGTAGAAGATGTTGCCACACTATCCCCTTCTCTCTATTTATTGTGTTTGGTATTTTTTTTGGGTTGGGATGTGGAAATAAATTTTATTCAAATTAAAATGGATCATAATATTTGATTGGTTATCCATAAAATATTTTTATAATGTTCGAAGATGCACCCACCAAATAGAGAGACTATGTTTGGTGAATAACCACCAAAACATAATGGAAACGTTTTTCCACTTCCAACCGAACAGTTCAAAAGAAGTAAATTTATTTTTAATGATTTCGATCCCCAAATTCTACACCAACATTTCAGCTGATCAACTGTCGTCGGATGTGGATCCGCTGGAGAAGAAGCAACAATAGAAGATGCTACCATACTCTCTCCCTTCTCTCTATTTATCGTGTTTGATTTTTTTTGGGTTGGGATATGGAAATAAATTTTATTCAAATTAAAATGGAGTTAGGGGTATTTTAGGAAGATTGTTTGTTTTTGTTTTTTTTTTCAAATTACTATGTCCTTAATAATAAAATTGTGCATGCCTATTTTGGGCATTAAAAAGTATGGAATATGGAAAGATACAATTGGGATTGCAATAACCACTCCCTTTGCAATAATTCTAGCGCAGTTTGGGTCCTATTGCCTGCAACAAAGGCTGTGATACTTGATGTTAGCGTGCAATTAGCAAACGACCTGTAAATTATGTGCAGTGCAATCACATCATATCCTACACAAATCAAACAAAACCATCCACTTCAATAACCCCTAACCAAAAATCCTCACAAATTCAAGCTCATAAACCCCAAAACCCACAAAATGGGTTTGAACAAGAAAAGAAGAAGAAAAAAAAAGAAAAAGGGAAACCCAAGTTTATCTCCATCGGTGACGCGACGGCGATGACGAACTCCAGCGAACCTTGGCAAAACCCTTCTCTCATTTTCTCTTTCCCGGCCACACTCTCTCCCTCACTCTTGCTTCGCCGAAAATGTGAAGAAAGAAATAAGGGTTGGGGCTTTTTATATCATGGGGATGTATGGGGTATTTTCAAAAATTTTTTAAAATTTTTTTTTTTTTTTTTTACCATTTAAAATATTCAAATAAAAGGGAAATAAAACTTGGGTTTTCACAATTCCTAGATAGACCTTTGGCGAACTAATCAACAACATTTTTCTCAGATTTAATAAAGTCAAGAGATATAATATTTTTACTAAGCGTGCTTTTCATAGATTTTAATCTCAATTGTATACGTCTATTCATCTTTTTATTTGTGTGAGACTGTTTCACTAGATCTATTACAGCCTTACTATCACAATGCACTGATATAGCTCGTTCAACTTCTCTAATTAAAGGTATTTTAAGTAAAAGATTTCTAATCCAATCCACCTCGGTACAAGTGGTATCAAGTGCTATTAATTCAGATTCCGTAGTGCTTCTAGATATAATAGTTTCTTTCTTTGAATCCCAATATATCGTAGCTCATCCTAACAAATATATATAACCTGTAGTAGACTTAACATCCAAACTATCTGTTATCTAGTTAGCTTCACTATAACCTTCCACTACTCTTAGAAATCCTTTATAAAATAAAGAATAGTCTAATGTCCCTTTAAGATATTTGAAAACTCTCTCTAAAGCAATCCAAAGTTTTTTGCTAGGAATATGTGTATATCTACTTAATCTTCCAACACATGCTATATCAGGTCTAGTCTTATTTGCAATATATAATAAAGAACCAATAGCTTGTGAATATTCTAATTGCGACACAGGTTCTCCAATATTTTTCACTAAATTAACATTAGGATCATAGGGTGTAGAAACTGGTCTAACATCAGAATACTTAAATCTATTAATCATATTCTCAATAGCATTAGATTGATCCAAGAATATTCCATCAGAATTTTTAACTAATTTCATTCCAAGAATTATATGTGCTTCTCCCATATCTTTTATATCAAATTTTTTGGATAAATATGCCTTAATATCTTTTACTATATCTAAGCTAGTCCCAAATATCAAAATATCATCCATATACAAACAAAGTATAACATGTTGATCCTTATCCACTTTATAGTATACACATTTATCATATTCATTAACTATAAATCCATAACTTAGTATAACATTGTCAAACTTCTCATGCCATTGTTTAGGTGCCTGTTTAAGTCCATACAAAGATTTTACTAGCTTACACACATTATGTTCTTGTCCTTCAACTATCAATTCTCCGGGTTGTTCTATATAAATCTCTTTTGCTAAATCTCCATTTTAAAATATAGTTTTAACATCCATTTGATGTATAACTAATTTCTTAATAGAGGCTAAGGCTACCAAAATTCTAGTGGTTGTAATTCTAGACACTGGAGAGTAAGTATCAAAATAATTTATACCTTTCTTTTGTGTAAATCCCTAAGCTACTAGCCTATCCTTATATTTGTCTATGCTTACATCAAGTTTTAGCTTCCTTTTAAACACCCATTTACATCCTATAGCCTTACTCCCTGAAGGTGGATCAGTTAACTCCCAAGTATTATTTTGAATTATTGATTCAAATTCACTATTAATAGCTTCTTTCCAAAAAGGTGCATCTATTGAGAACATAGCTTCTTTATATGTGGTAGGATCTTCTTCTACTAAAAAAATATAAAAATCATCTCCAAATTTTTTTTCTATTCTTCCTCTTTTACTTTTTCTAACTTCAAGTTGTGTATTAGATTCTTTATCTCCATGTGAACTAGAAGAAGGTTTATCAATTATCCAAGTTTCCATCTTAGTTTTAAAAGGAAAAATATCTTCAAAGTATGTAACATCTCTAGCTTCTATAATTGTGTTATTAGAAATATTACTAATTTCAGAATTTATAACTAATAATCTATTAGCACTGCTATTATGAGCATATCCTAAAAATAAAATGTTTATGGTTTTTGGACCTATCTTCTTTCTTTTAGGATCAGGAATAGCTACTTTAGCTAGACACCCCCACACTTTTAAGATGTCTAATCTAGGTGCTTTATTCTTCCATAATTCACAAGGAGTCTTCTTAAAATCTTTAACTGTAATTCAGTTAAGTACAAAGCAAGTGGTAAGTGAACCCCACAAATTATCAGATACTCACGAACTTAGTAACATTGCATTTACCATGTCCATCAAAGTTCGATTTTTCCTTTCTGCAACACCATTAGATCGGGGTGAATAAGGTGGTGTTACTTCATGTATTATACCATGTTCTTGACAATATAAGTTCATTTCAGTTAGACTATACTCACCACCTCTATCTGATCTAAGTCTTTTGATTTTCTTTTCTAATTGATTATCTATTTCAGCCTTATAGATCTTGAATTTTTCAAACACTTCATCTTTGGTCTTAATCAAATAAGTGTAACAATATTTAGAATAATCATCTATAAAGGTTAGAAAATATTTATTCCTTGCTCTAGTAGGAGGTCTATTTGAATCACATACATCACTATGTATCAATTCTAAAATATTAGTATTCCTTTGAACTGGTTTATGAGGTTTTATAGGTTGTTTGGCTTGTACACAAATCTCACACTTATGTTTAAAATCAGCATTTGCTTTAAAGATCAAGCCTAAATCCATCAATCTCTTCAACTTTTTTAGATTCACATGTCCCAAACGTTTATGCCATACATTACTTAACTCAATATTGAAAACACTTGAAGAAATTTCACTAATATCATTAATAGACATTACATTTAATTTAAAAAGTCCTTCACTAATATAACATTTTCTAACAAAAAAATATTATTCTTGGTTATTACAATCTTATTAGACTTTATAACTACTTTATATCCTTGTTGAACTAAAGATGACCCACTAACAAGATTCCTCCTCACTTTAGGAACATGCTGCACATCATTAAGAGTCAAAGTCTTCATAGATGTTATCTTCAAATCTACTCTTTCAATTCCTAGCACAAGTGCAGCTGAACCATTCCCTAGTGTTACACTTCCTCCATTTGAGTTATGATAAGTTTTAAAACAAACATGTACATTACCTGCAGAATCTAACCACCAATCATTATTAAGAAAAGAGACATTAATAGATGGATTAGGGTTATACCTAATGGAGGGTTCACTAGGATTTTCTTGATCCATCAACATGTTAACTTGAGCTCGTGGACCTCCTTGAGCCCTTCTATTATTGTAGTTTGGGCTATGTTGGCCCAAGTATATACCTTTAGAGGGGGGCTGAATAGATGTTTGCAAACTTTAACAATAATTACCAAATTAAAATTATGGTCCAATTAAATTTAGCAGAAGATAAACAAATTAATAAACTTAATTGGAAATGAAATAAGATGAGTATGAATCTCAATACAACAATATAACAAGTGTAAAATGTAAAGCAAGAGATAGAGTTAGAGAGATTCAAACACAATGATTTTAACGTGGTTCGATCTCCGTCTACATCCACGCCTCAAGATCTCCGTCTTGAGGATTCCACAATCCACTATGGATCACTCCTTCAAGGTGGAGAAACCTTTACAATAGCTTCTTTCCAAGGTGGAAGACTCTCACCCACAATCTACTTTAAAGGTGGTAGATTCTCACCCACAAGGATACACAAAACCCTTAACTCTCACAAGGTTACAAATGAAGATTGAGAATATGTACAATAGAGAAACTTCTCAATAGTAGATGATGTACAAACAATAAAGCTCTCACTAATATCTCTTAAAGATATGAACTAATTTGGCTTCAAGCGAAAATGATGAATCGAATGATTAAATCACACAAGAATGATATAAACTAAGTTTGTGTATGTTTGTATATGATCATCAGTTGATTTAGGACTCATACAATGAGTATAAATAGGCATATAAGAGAATATGGCAGTTGGGGTATAAAATAGAGCTGTTTAAGCTTTTCAAAACTTGCCGTTATTGAGCAGTCAGGTCTCTTAGTTGACTAGGCACAAGTGTTAGTCGACTAGAAGGTTTAAAATACCTTTGAAAAAGTTTTCGGTCTCGGTTAGTCGACTAGGAAAGGGGTCTTAGTCGACTAGCAACTCTGTTTCTCAAACATAGCTACTGTCTTGTCGGTTAGTTGACTGTCACTAAGGAGTTAGTCGACTATGACAAGGATTAGTCGACTAGTATACATGGTTAGTCGACTAGAACTGGATTTTCTCAATACCGGTTACTGTCTTCATTCTTAGTCGACTAGAATAACTAGTTTAGTCGACTAGAAATGTTGCAAAGCTAATAATTGAGATTTCTCAAGTCCAAATAAACTTCCAACATATGGACAAGTTAACTAAGTGTTCAAAGACATTTTTGGCTAAGTTCAAAATGTTCTCCAAAGATGTTTAAGCCAAAACAATAAGTATAAAACATTATGTCTTTGAATCCATATAGCTCATTATGAGTTTGAATCAACTTTTGACCAAAATATGATTTTCCAAATTAAATCAGAGTTGAGGTCATTAATGTATGTTCTTTTGAGCCAATGATAGTTCATCATATAGAGAGATTTACAATATAAATCATAAGCACTCACACAAAAACAAAAGCAAAATCTTCAACATTTGAGCTTGGCTTGTGCTAGGCTTCATCTTTGACTTTAATAATGTTGTAGCTCCTTGCTCCATGCTCCTTAGATAATATTCAACAAGTTCACTTGAGCTTAGCTTTAATGATGGTTGAGCCTTCTTCAATTGACAACTTGAATCTTGTTCTTATGAATACATATACTAAAATGGATATACAATAACTATATGATAATGTCAATGAATCAACAAGATTAGTCAAATAATTACTCTATAAAGTTTGGCAATTAAGCATGAGTGTATAACAAAGTATTCATATGCATAAGTGAATAAACATAACACAATGTTTGTTATCATCGAAATCATACAACAAAGTTGGATTGAAGCCACAAGGCTAACAACCTATATTCCTATATCTTCTTGAAGAAATAATCCTTGGCAATATGGTTGGTCCTTCCACATACATAACATGGCATCTTTGCTCCATCCTTGCCCTTTGGATTTTCAAATCTCTTATTTTGTTGTTTAGGATTGGTTTGGTGGTTTCTAAATTAGTTAAAATTATTCCTAGTTTGGTTAAAATTATTACTCCCACTATTTATCTTAACGTTTTTCTCTCTAAGACGGAATTGATTTCTATTCCTATTGTTGAAATTGAAATGGTAGTTGGAATTCCTATTGTTATTTTCAACTAAGTTTACCTTAGTACTTTTTTCATTAGATTTATTGGTTTCTTCCTTATGTTTCTCCTCAACCCATAGTGAATTAAAAACTGAATCAAAGTAAGCTCACCTTGTTTATGCCTAAAGGTCTTAGCATAATTGGACCACGAAGGAGGAAGTTTATCTATCAAGCAAGACACCTTAAATTCATCACTAAGTTTTGTACCCTTTTTCTCTATTTCTCTTAGCACGTCTTGAAATTCATGAATTTGGTCATTTATAGATTTTCCATCTACCATAGAAATCGTTCTATACCGGCATCCTCGATTCCATATCCAGCTTCTAATAATTTCCAAATTTCCTTAGTACTAGTGGTTGTGGTACGATAAACATCATAAAGTCGATCGGACAAGCCACTAAGTATCATATGGCGACAATGGAAATCAATTTGTTCCTTTGATAAAGATTGTATATATTTGCTAAGTGTTTCAGTTGATGGTGTTTCACTAGAGGTGGAAGTGGAAGCTGGTTCTTCTAAGGCCGAATAAAAACCCATTATATTTATAACAATAGAGTTGAATTATAAAATTTAATAAATTATATTTGACTAGTGTGATAGAGATAATTAATAAAATTTCAGCATGCTAGATTATATTGGCATATAGAATTAACGAAACAACAAGTAACGATGTCTAAATAACAAATGTCAATTAATCAATAAAATATCAGCACAATCTAAATATTAATATGAGTCTTTGAATTTTCAAATTGATAATAAATTTAGAAATTAATTTAATGCATTAAATTATGGCACAACAGTACAAACAGATATTAAAATTTATAACAATCCACTAAACCGGTATAACAGTCCACTAAAATGAATTAAATATTAAATTTAATAATTTGTAACAACTTTCAATGCTAGAATAAGTGGGTTAATAAAACAGTGAACAGTTTTACGTACTAGTGACGATGACTATATTTAAACTATAATATGTGTAATCTGCTGAATTGAATTATGAACTATGAAATAAAAAAATAAAAAAATAAAAACAATTTAAAAGGACAAATTTATGACAATCAGGATGTTCAGAATAACAGATGCACTGAATATAAGTACACACTGGAATAGTATTACCAACCAAAAGGTATAATTAATAGAATTATAATATAATTCTTTGAATGTTAAAATTAAGAATAAATTTAAAAATTAATTGAATACATTAAATAGTAACGACACGAGAGTCCACTATAAAGTTTTAATTTATTATTGAATCAAATTTTGAATATAATAGTAATATAACTTTCTAACAATTTTAGTGATATAATAAGTGAGTAAATGGGCTAACGGTTGTTATAAAATAAAGCTTAATGTGCAGAGTAATAAATTTGAGCATGAATATGCATGAATTTTAAAAGATAACAGAAACTAAACCAATAAGATTTCTAGGTGACTTCACACCAACTACGTATTGTAATCTGTCCAATTATTATAATATATAATCTATCCAATTGAATCAATGTAAGCAAGAATAAAGTTATATCCATTTTTTTATTTTATCTTTTTAAAATTCGTCTAAGGAAGAATACAAGAATGATTTATTAATAAAATATTTAGTCCCTTAAAGATTCAAACAAATAGCCAAATTATAATGACTCACACCGAAGAACTTATTGAAGAAATTTATCAAAATTATTAATAATCCAAACAAACTAACATAAATATAAATTAGAGCTATTAGTACCTTTAGATTGTTGAGGATTATTTTAAGATATATTATTTTTATTAAACTTTAACACAAATATAAACCAATTTGATCTAATTACTAATTAACAACTAACTACTAATAAATAAATAAACAATTTTATATATATATATATATATATATATATATATATATATATATATATATAAGAAAAATGTAAGAAATGAAAAAGATAAGCAAGAAAAGCTAGCCTGTGGGAAAGCATGTGAAGACACGTTGTCCTAAAGAAACTGTTAGAGGTATGCCCTAAAACCAATTCTAAAGGGCATATCAATTTCATATTATATTAATTAGAAGGTATAACTTGTCGTGTATATTTAAATATATATGATAAGGCCCATGAATAAATGATAAGAGAAATATGTATCTCAAGTTGTTGAGATAGAGAAACTCATAATTCTCATACACATTTATTCTAAAGAAGTTCATGCTCATAGGTTTATTAAAGTGGACATTTATAAACCATTAAGAGTAGCACATATTTAAATTAGTTCCAATGGGAGGATAGGTAGTCTTTCCTATCGGTGTAGTGACATTATAGTTAATCTGTGGGTGCATGTTAGAGAACATGTACACTGAACATGATCTATAAGAATATTCTTATGTAGTTTAAGTCAAAAGAATATTCTTATGTTATGTCCATTTGGTAATCCTTACACCTGAAGCACCATAGTTATCCTATGCACAGGCCACTTGAGTTTGATAGTATCTTATACATCTTTAACAATCAGGGTGTAATCGGTACTCATTGGCTCTAGTAGGGTTATGTATTAAGATAAATGAGTGCGCAAGAAAGAATCATCACTTTCATCTTTGATGAGAGAGAATGTCAGGGTTCATTCACAAAGATAATTCTCAGTTTGAAATCTATGGCCATAGTGATAGGTGAACTGTGAAAGAGTTTCATCAGGTTCATCTTATTCAGATTATATTTTGTAGAACATCTAACAAGTTGTTATGATAGGGTTGACTTAATAACTTTGCCCGATTATCTTAACAGTGACATTAGGGGATAAAAGATTAAGTAACACGAAAGGTTCATTTTAATTCTGCTATTCACCCACACCTAGGGTACGTCATGATATGTTGCTAGATGTCACTCATGACCAATGAAGGCCTATTGATAAAGTGTTATCAATAAGGGCAAAATTGGAATTGTTCCAATTGAACCTTAAAATAGAAAGTTTCTATTTTGAGATACATTGAGATATCCCTGTCCACTGCTAGGTTGAGATGAACCCAAATAATAACACACAAAAGTATACAAGTGAGTTCTTTAAGTTAGGAGAGGGATTAGTTTCTAATTTATGTAACTTACTTGGTCTCTAATTAATTGTTAATTAAGGAGGACTATGTTGCAAAATTAGAAACCCTAGTATTTACTTATAAATACATGGGTGGGGGTGCATGCTAGCACTAAGTCCATCCAAATCCTAAAGGAAGAGTGATAATCACATTCACACCATGGTGACCGTGACCTAGAGGAGTGCTCTCCCTATGGTCGTGGTCTTCTCTCTCCATCTCCATCTTGCTTTGCTAAAGTGTTGATCAAGTGCAAAAGGCTTAAGGAATCTTGGGTTCGTGCATGTGGATACCTTGGAGGCTTCATACACTTTGAAGCAATGATGCGATTCGAGTTTTCAACAAAAGACAATTAAGTAAGTTTATTTATTTTGTTAAATAATTGTTCTTGATGTATATTTATGATCCTATGCTTGTTTCGATTTCTTGCTGGAATGTTAAGGAAGGATTATTGTTTTATAAAATTTTCGCTGTGTCTTCCGCTGCGAATCCTCCCTACTCACATTCTTTCAGGTACTATTACCTCCCTACGTATAAGTGATAGTGGCTAGCAGTCTTTCAGAGATACGATCTCAAATAGCTCACAGCTAGCTCTTCAATGAGTGCGTCCAATGGAAGACAAATGAAGCCGTTTTCGATAAAGTTGCCCAACAATAAAATTATGGGAGAAACTATGGAAAATAGAATAGAAGATATGGAAGAAGAAGATTAGATTGATTTAAAATGTGGTTTAGAACCCTTCTATTTATATGACAAAAAGCAACCGTTATGTAATGGCTAATATTCTCATAAAACTTTTTGTAACCTCCAAATTAAAAGTGCTCAAATTCATTAATATTGAATAAAATACCCTTATGTAACTTCCAAATTACGTGAACGAACCCAATCCAAAGATAATTACATAAATATTTTTTTGGACCAAAATACCCTTATGTAGACAAAAATAATAACCATTTTATCAAGTAAACGGTCAAAAGTCAACAAAAATTTGCAAAATTTTTGTTAATAATCTCCAATATTGCAATGAATCCCCAATTTAATATATAATCTTCAATCGCCAGAAATGAACAGAATCCCCAATTTAATAATAGATCCTGAATCTCTAATTAATACACAATCCCAAATTTTACTAAGAATCCCTAATCCCCAACTCTAAATCCATAATTACTAGGGGACACGAAATGAAGGGCATTAAATATTGATTTGATGTGTTGGAAATTGAAGATTATGTGTAAACCTAAGAATTCTATGTAAAATTGGGGATTGGAGATTATGTGCAAAATTAAAAGTCAAAGTTAAATTTTGACCATTTGAAGGGTATTTTGATCCAAAAAAAAAAAAGAAAAAAAGAAAAAAAGAAAAACAGTGATAGGTTCACCTACGTATGTAATTATCTTTGGATCGGGTTCATTAACTAAATATTTCAAAAACCTAGGATTATTGACGTAAAATACCCTATAATAAATAGATATGGATTGGCAAAAAAAAACAAACAAAGAAGAAAAAAGGCAGCATCAGCTCTCAACCAGCGCGGTACCGAAAGTATGGATGAAATTTTGGCCCAAGATAGAAGTAAACTATGCCACGCTTGATTTGGGTTGGGCTGAATTCATGGTCAGAGATCATGCCAACTCAACTTAGCGTTATCAGGGCTCGTTTTTGCTTTTAGTGCAAATTTGTATTTACAAATAACCACAAATGTCGTTGTCAAATAAAACCACATCAAGCTTTGGGGCTGGGCTTCAACTCACGGCTGCTCAAGATAGGAAGGGATATTGCAACCCTTCAAATAATTTCTATACCCCATAATTCATTATTTCAAACATGCCTACTAGCAAATTTACTATTTAGGACATTTAACATTTTAATATTCTAATCCAAAATGATTTACGTACCCCACATCCTAATAAGTTTCTTATTTATTGGCAACCACTACAACGAGAACAGTAGAGTAAAAAATTTCTTTTTCTTCTATTTTCCTCCATTTTTTCGGCAACCAAACTGTCTATTATGCTAAAATGCATCACTTGTTTCTTGATTAATATATATCTATATATATATATATATATAGAAATATGGAACCAGGCACATTATCAAAGCCCCGGCAACTCCATCAGTACCAAAATCAAAATCAAAATTATTAGAGTAGCTCCAATGCATTCATGACATTTGAGATGCCAAAGTCAAAATTTGGCTCCCCAAATGGCATAGAATGATATCAATGCCCTATTTTGGTAACTATGTGCTCCAATGTATTAATATTGTATTTTTGGCATTTCTCACCTTTTTGAAGAGAAAATATGAGTCGTCACAAATGACAAGTATCATTTGAGGTGCCAAATTTGAACACTAAGGGGTACGATTGGAAAAATTTTGACACCCCAAATAACAACCCATTGGAGCAAGCTATTTAAATACCAACGTCAAATTTTAACAACGAACACCTCATATAGTGGAGGTGCTCTTATCTTTTTCTATGGTATTGTGCTCATAATCTAAAATCATTGAATTTCAAGCTACTATCTTTCCCTTTGGCATTTTTTCAAACAATTTCCAAGCCAAACCAAAAATCACAAAAAAATAAAATAATAGATAAATAATAATAATAATAATAAAATAAAATAAAAAAATAATAAAAATTAAAGAAGAAGAAGAAGAAGAAGAAGAAAAAAGAAGGCCCAAACCTCCACACAACCAAGCCAGGACTTCATTGTGTATGTAAAAGAGAGGATCAAAATGTAAAAACTTCAAAGTTCCATGCATGCATACAACGATTGGAACGAGATACCAAAGCTTCCCAAACAACCTTATCATTTACAGGAACTAGTTTGTCTGAATGAGGCGTTGCCAACGAGGAAGCCCATGTCATATATCGCAGAGGCGAAGAGAAGACGCAACGAAATGGCAAACAATGTTTGGCATTTCTGCCTAAGATCCCAGAAGTTAGGTTGCTCATTATTCTCCCAGCCATTTTCCCGATCAGATTGATTTTCACTCAAAAAAAATGGAATGAACCCTTTTGCCACTGTAAATGAATTGGAAAAACCAATATTCCAAGCCAATCTTTGGCAAGAGAGGGTCCTGGGCAAGAAGGGCAGGGATACTACCGGAGAAGAAAGGAACTGCCGAGAGAGGAACATGAGTTTGAAAAATGGGATGTGGGGTGTAGTGATTAATATTATTACGCTCAATTAGGATAGGACGCTTGTGGGGTTTATTGATCAGCTTGTGTGAAATCTTTTTTTTTCTCCAAGTTAGTTGTTAAATTAGGAGGAGACAACAAATGGGCTAATAATCTCATTTACGAGGAATGGAACCCGAAAGGTCATTCCATAAAAGGAAAAACATGAACTATTGAACCAAAACTCATGTTCAAGTGTAAAAAATCATTTGAAGGGCTTGCAAATTGCAATATTCCCATCTATCATGAAATCATTTTGTTATGTATTTTAACGAACGCAAACCTGCACAATGCGTGAGACTTATTAATAAGGTTTTATTTAATAAGTTATAATTGTATAAAATAAGTATTTTGATTAGTTGATTTTGATCGTTTGATCTTAAATATATTTATAGAGTTAAAATATATATTTTAATAAATAAGAAGGATTAAAACTATTACACAGATTCGAGAAAATTAATTTGGATATATTATTCAAAAATTAAAAATTTTAAAATACGACAAAAATGTAAAAAGTGAAGTGGAACCAATTTTTTAAATAAAAATAAAATATAATTAAGAAAAGAGAGTTGGACAAGTAGATGAGATTTACAATAAATAAAAAGGAAAAAAAATTAAGCTACTTCACTCACCTTATTAGTTGGCATTATGTGTGGTTCACATCAATAAATGTAATATTTTTATTTTTCAAGATCATAAAGATCATTGGTCCATGTGACGTGATTAGAAAAATATGGCGAAATAGCATTACTCAAAAATTAATTATGGAAAGAGAAAAGAAAAATAAATGGGACCTCAATAAATAATATTGAAAGTTTAAATTTTATTTAATTAATTGGACCAATGATATAATGTCAAATCATTTTAAAGTGAAACCAAAAACCAATAAAAATGAAGAAAATGAGTGAATTAAGGAGAGAATTAGAGAATGAAGAAAGGAAGTAATTCTAAGGTCGTCACATCAGTGTATTGCTCTTTATTTATATAATAGTAAAATTAAGGGAAAATTATCCAAAAAGTCTCATTTTGAGTTCTTTTTTATTTAAAAGTCTCATCATCTTTTTACTTTACCCAAAAGTTCAAATTTAAAGTTTTTTTTTTTTATTTTTTTACCAGAAAGTCCAAGCACATCAATTTTCCAAACACTTCCAAAAAACTGATCTAGGCATCAGTTTTCTGCAAACTGATCTATGCGTTTCTCATTAAAAAAGATTTGTAGGTAAAGTGAAAAAATGACATGATTTTTAGGTAAACAAAACTTATAAATAAGACTTATGGATAATCACCCCAAAAATTAACTTACAGAAGGCTCCATTTGCATTTTGTATAAAGCGTAAATCCATCATTTTGAATCATAACAGTACCCTTTACCCCCTCCCTCTTAAAAAAAAAAAAAAAAAAAAAAAAAAAAAAAAAAAAAAGGAAAAGAAAAAAGGAGGCCATTGGAAAATTTTAAAGTTACTAGTGGGTGAACATGTGCCTAGCACGTGTGATTATTTTTATATTTTAAATATATTTGAAATAAATTTAAATTAAATATATATATTTTTTTGCCAACATAAAATATCTTGGGTATACTCATGTTAAAGGTTTGGATTAATCCTTAGGGATGGACAATATTACTTACAAATTCTGAAGTAAATATTCAATTTAATGGAAGTTAAAAATGGCTAAAGCTCGAAAGAAAGAGTGGATCAGGTTGTTTAAAAATGTTATTTTTCCTAGAGAATATTAGTAGGTGAATGGATTTATAGTAGGTTGGGTTTTGAAGTCTGCAATTTGCTGGAGTTTTAATTGGAAAATAGGCTGCTAGATTTTTGGATGGAAAAATATTTTTTATGGTTTAGGGCGTTTGGGTAGTGACCTAAAGATAAATAGATGATTGGTAATATGAAAATTGGTTATTTTAGTTAACATATTAAAGATAATTAAGGAAGATGTGTTCAAATTGTGAGAGTAAAATTGTGGTGTATTTTTCCTAAAACGTTGTTGGAAAAAAAAGCACCAAAAGAAGAAGAAGAAGAAGAAGAAGAAGAAGAAGAAGAGAATGCTTAAGGCTAGGGCTGGTATCACTTTATTGGAATTATTGCCATTGATTAGAGATGATCTGACTTTGTATTGTGCCACCTTTTTTCCTTCTTCATCTGCATCATATGTTGATTCCCTTAAAATGGCCTTTTATATATCCTATAGAGAAGACGCCTTGTCAACTCACTTATTAATTTCTTTGATCACAACGTAAATGTCCATGTGGGGGTCTGATGCAATCTTCTTGTACATAGTGACTCTGTGAGGATTAGATGACTAGCTATGAAGTCCACTGCTCGTAAGGTTGATCTGGGAATGGTGCATAGAGGTTTAAAAAATCATGTTGCAGATGCTCTATCTAAATTTCCTTTGTCAGCTTCCAGTTTGTTATCTGGAAAGACATTTCTCCAGATTGGCTTGTGCACCTTTTAGGGGTTGATACTCAACTGTAATGGTGTTTCTTCAATAAAATCATCTTGGCAAAAAAATAAATAAATCATAAAGTACACCTTACGCAACTTTGCGTGAGGTGATCTCTATAGGGCCAACTGCATATTATTTTTTGAAAATTTGACCATTAGATTAGATGATCTGTATATGAATTTCATGTTCGCTAAAAATCATAGTGATCTAACAGTCAATTTTTTGGAGGAAAAAAAAAAAATCTAACTAGAAGAAATTGGTGATATTTTATAACGAAAAAGTTCCAAATTTTTAGTATAACATTTTTCAGAAATTGATCATTAGATTATGATGATTTTCGGCGAACATGAAATTCATAAGTAATTCATCTAATCAAAAGGTCAGTTTTTCAATATATGATCTACATTTGGCCATATAAACCCTATAGTTACTATAGGGTTTATTTTGCCAAATGTAGATCATATATTTAATTATAGGATTTATACGGCCAAATGTAGATCATATATTGAAAAACTGACCAGATCGACCTTTATGTTTGGGGTAGCTAGGGTTAAAATTAACAACTTAGAAGTGAGGAGTTGCACACAAGGAAAAGCCCCCCTCCTCCTCCTCCTCCTCCTCCTCCTCCATACACACGCATATACATAAATGATCCTATCAACATATGCTTATATAAGCTTTTGTCAGTATGGAACTCCTAGATAATTGTGAGATGCATATTTTGAAAATCTGGCAGTTATATTAGATACTATACTTATGTATGTCATGTATGCCAAAAATCACAACAATCCAACGATTGATTTCTCAGAAATGTCATTGAGAAAAACTATGATAGTTTTTAGTGGTTACAATTTTTCATATCTATATTTTGAAATTCTTACATTGGATCACCATGATTTTTGGCATGCATGACAATCATAAGTATAATATCTAATCCAATGATCAGTTTTTCAAAATATATATGTATATTACAATTATTTATGGACTTCATGCTTACATAAATTATATAAACATATGTTGACCCCACCTCTGCGCGCCCGCGCGCTCGCTCGCGCGCGCGCGCACACACCCACACACACATATATAGAGAGAGAGAAAATCAAGTCAACATTTGCTGATAATGCTAACTTTGGTTAACTCAGCAAACACTCAAATGACTATTAGATCTTGACCATTTGAGTGATGATCTGTGCAACTTGAGTGATGTAATGACCATTCAAGTGTTATCTAATTTTGGCTAAGTCAACAAATGCTAACTAAATCATAATTATATATATATATATATATATATAAAGTCTCGATTTAGTAAGCACATCTTGACTTTCACAAAAGTTAGTATGAAGATAAGAGGTAATTGTGGGATGCATATTTTTAAAAACTGATCATTAGATTAAATAATCATATTATGGATGTCACGTGTACCAAAAATCACAGTGATTAGATATTTATATCTCAAAATACAAATTGTGAAAAATTTTGAACATTAAAAACTGTCAACTTTTCTCAATGACATATCTGATAAACCGACCGTTGGATCACTGTGATTTTTGGCATGCGTAACATACATATGCATAGTATCTAATCCAACAATTAGTTTTTCAAAATATGCATCCCACAATTACCTATGATATTCATGCTTACATACGTGTGCCGATAGGAACATTTGTGTACATGTATATATACCCCAACGTGGCAATGTGGATATGTGATAGACTGATAGGTGCAATGTTTGGTCCATTTAATGTTGTTAGGGTTGCCCCTCCTAACGTCGGGAGAGCCCACATGTTCGTAGCGCCACAGAATAAAGCAACATGAGACCGAGCTTGAGATCATTTTTCCGACAGCTTCAACATTGTAGTGGACTATTTATTACTTACCTGACTTTCTCCAACACCAACATCCATTTCCGCTCTGCTCACTTTCTATCCACACATTCTCTCTCTCTCTCTAAATAAATAAGGGAGTGTTTGCTGTGTTTCTTCACTACAACATTGTTCTTGGCATGGTTTGAAAACCGTACTAGACAGTTGGAAGATCAACAAGTTTAGCATTTCATTAATTAATGCATTTTTTAAGAAATTAAATGCCCAAATTATTTATTAAAAAAAAACCTATCAATTTCTGAATACTTTTTTGAGATAAAAAAATAAACCCTTTAAAAGGGCTGCATACCAATCATCCAAACGCTATCTAAATGGCAACCAGAATGCTGCAAGTCTGGCAACTGAACCACTGTGACGCAACTGGCAAAGACACTGCTGCTTTATATGTTTAACAAATAGAAAAAAAAATTCACTGAAAAAAATAGGGGAAGAAGATGACGAATTAAGGAGAAGAGAGAGAGAGAGAAAGAGAGAGAGAGACTTAAAAAGAAAGGAAATAACAGGTTGTAACAGAAGACATATGAGTGCAGACCTGTGTGTGTGTTTGTGAGAGAAGAAAGCAATTAATGGAGGGCGAGGTATCAGAGTGTAAAGGAAGAAATGAATGCAATACTATGTACTCTAGTAATCCCATACACGCGATCCATTTCTCATATTTCCGATCCACCATCTCTCTCTCTCTCTCTCTCTCTCTCTCTAATGCACATCTGTCCAGTGCTCACGGCAGCACTTTCTCCGTTACTTTGGGCTTCTTTAGCACAAGGTTTCTCGAATAGTCCAATGCAAAAAGGAAGTTGTGAGAAATTAATGTGAGAGCGAGAGAGAGAGGAGAGGTAAAGCCAAACAGCTAAAGTGGGGGGCGAAGAGTGAAAGAAGGAAAATAGGACAGATGTAAACGGAACCTCTGCATGCTAAACACGTTTTAATCTACTTGGAATTATCTCCACCTTCCTCATCATCAAAACCTATTACTTACAACATTTCTGTAAGAGAGAGAGAGAGAGAGAGAGAGAGAGAGGTTACTTCAAGCTTAACCTTAAAGAGTTCAAGAACTACTTACTAATTAAATATGTAAAAATATAAACCAAATGGAATGGAATTGCAGAATCCTGAGATCTATGCAAATTATTAGTGAAGTTAAGCATTGTGTATGTAAACAAGCTATCTGCTTGAATTCGGAACAAATTAAAGAAACTACTGTTAGAAGATGGTAGTGGGAGCTAGCAATGCAATGGCTCATCATCAACAATGAATTAAGACACAAGATGCCCTCCATCCTAAACTCAACACTACCAACACAGAAACTAAACAACTACAAATTAATTCATTATATATATTTTTTGAAAAAAAAAAAAAAAATACTGAGAATAATCCTAACCAAATCTCGCTGAAATTCATACTTAAATTATGCCCATTTTCATTCTCACTTGCCCTCTGATGTCTACTACTGCTGCTGCATAGTGGCCGGAAGTGGTGTCGTGTAACGGAGGTTGAAGATGATGATTGAAATGTAGAAGAATTAATTATAGGGAGAAAATTAGGGTTTCTTACCCGAGTTGTGTTTGTTATTATGCATCCAAACCTTGAGAACGTGACGCTTCACGTTTGTCTCCGTACAAAACTGCTGAACCGCAGCTTCATCGTGCTTCTGAATCCTCCATCCCACTTTCTCTGCAAACCCCAGCATCTTCTCCTTCTGTTCCTGCGTGAACTTCGTCCTAAATCTCTTTTTGCTCCCACTACCGCCCCCACTACTACTAGGGTTCGACATATCTTCTTGTTCCTCTCTACTTTGAGCTCCGCCACCAGCCGATGTCGTCGGCAAAGCTAGAGGCCGGTGCCCCGCCGTCGGAGTCAGGTGGAAGTACCCCGCCGGAGGCGTACGATAGTAAGGAGAAAATTGGGCGTGGTGATGGTGGGGATGATGTTGTTGAAAGCTCTCTCCCTCCATCTC
Source organism: Hamamelis virginiana (assembly GCA_017140935.1). Lineage (NCBI taxonomy): Eukaryota > Viridiplantae > Streptophyta > Magnoliopsida > Saxifragales > Hamamelidaceae > Hamamelis > Hamamelis virginiana. Next base: position 65,337 of record JAESVK010001087.1, read on the forward strand.
CTTGCGGTGGAAATTGCGGTGACAGTTGCACGCCGCACATTTTAGCGCGTCTATGGTTCCCTCCCCTCCGGCTGCCATGAACTCGCCGCACCCGTCGACGGCGTGGCCGCCGATATTCACTGCGTGGTTCTTCAAGCACTCTCTGTACCTGCAGGTTACAACTCCTCTAACGCCGCCGCCTTTCCTCGCAGTCGAAGACGCACCCTCACCGCCGCCAACACCAGCCGTCGCCATTTTTGGCCTCCCCGCATTATTCCCCAGCGATTCGTAACTCGCCGGCACCTGAATCCCCATTTCTTCTTCTTGCTCTTCGTGCTCATCAAATTCCATCTCTCTCTCTCTCTCTCTCTCTCTCTCTCTCTCTCTGTGTTTGTTCACTTGTCTTCGTGGTCAAGAAGACGAAGATCTACATCGCTCATCACCCAGCAGATCTGCGAGCACTCTCCCAAGCAATAAAAGCTCGTTTTTATTTTAAATATAAACATACATAATTCGAAATAACTATATATGTAAATATATTTCTGTGTATATGTGTGTATGTAGGTATATATAAATTATATAAATTATATTTATGCTGAGAAGAGGAGATAAGAGGAGGAGGAGAGTGTGGCCATGAATTTCTGGCCTGCAGAAAAGGGGTGTCTTACTTGAAAGGCTTTCATATACTTGCCATTTCTGAATGGAAATTAATCAAAATATTTCTTCTCTCTCTACTGTCCAGGTCTCCGCCCTAAACCGTTCTTCTTCTTCCGGTCATTTAAGGGGTAATTGCACCGGCTGTTGCCGGTAATTACTGTTTTTATGATTCCTTTTCCTTTTGCTGTTTGGAAATCCTTTTCCTTCGTGGTAAAAAGTAGGGACTCTGGAATTTACTTTTCAGTAATTATATGTGAATAGAAATGGGAGCCTGCAAAATGCAACAGAGTAGGATAATGGTAGCGTGTGGTGTCAAGAAATGACGCAGAGGAGAGAGGCATGGGTAGTGTTTGAGAATATATTTTACCAAGTCAGGATAAAAAAAATCTATTAAGTGATGCATGATAGATCATCTGCAAATATATAATTACTCCAAAAAATAAAAGTAAAAACTGTAAATATATAAGTGGTCCCATTGATTGAATGAAATCCTAATTTGTATTGACAATTGCATTTTTCTTAAAATTTCCTGTTCATAAAAATGAATTTAATTACAAAATTATATGCAAAGGATAATAAAATGATTCAAGGAACAATTATTCAAAAATTCTTGAGTTTTATTTCACGAGATTCAATTTTATATATACCATGAGATTATAAATTTTTTTATATTAAAATCTAAGAAAATCTTCTAATCTATTAGTATAAAACATTTATATAAGAAACTCATTCAATTCAATAAAGGAAAAGAATTATCTTTCCTTTCTAAAGTTTATCTTCATCTAAATATATATAAGTATAACAGAAATGATTCATTGGGGTCCAGAAGCACAAGGATAAATACGGTCCACTTCTCATTGGGATAGTTGGGACAAGTATTTTGAAAAATCGACCGTTGGATTAGATACTCCTATTACGTATGTCATGTTTGCCAAAAATTACAGTAATCAAACGGTTGGTTTATGAGAAAACTGACTGTGAAAAAAATTGACATTTTATCATTCTTTAAGTGTTAGTTTTTTTCACAGATAGTTTTCTCATGAACCAACCGTGGATCACTGTGATTTTTGGTAGACATGACATATGTAGTAAGAGTATCTAATCCAATGATCGAATTTTCAAAATACATGTCGCAACTATCCCAATGAGGAGTGGACCGTATTGGGATCATTTATCTAAGTATATAAATATATAAGAAAGAAAAGGGTAAAAAAAAAGGGAAAAAGACAAGAGTGGGCTGGTGAAGGTGCGAAAAACAGGAGGAGAGAGATGGGGAGAAGAGGAAGCAGATGGGGCAGAACTACGAACTACGAACTACGAACTACAAACGACGGACACGGATTTAGATGGGAAAAATTAAATTAAAATATGGGCATTTATATGGTAGCTGCCTAAGTGCCTTAGTTCTCCGACGTGTGTGACCCTCCTCAACATTCAATTTCTTTATTTAAAAGCTTGCAGTGATGATGCATGTACACTGAACTCTCCCATGATTGGTATGATTTAAATATGCAATTTCTAAAAGTGGTGCCCTCCTATCCGCGCAATTGGGTCCGTCCTTAAACAAATAGATTTTTCACTACTACGTGCTCCGATAGGAGTAGAAACAAAAACTGGTTTAACTTTCATTTTTAAAGTATGTGTTTGGAACAACAATATGCATATGGGTTGGTTTGTAGTCAAATAAGCACTACATAAAAGTGCAACCATCACAATTACATGCTAATGTCCTCCATCGCTTAACAAGGGAGATAGACAATTAGGAGGTATCTCCATATATCATGACTCCATCCGCACAAAAGGAAATCCTAGTTTCCACACCCAAAGCATGTTTAGTTGAGGCATCACCAGCACTATTTCAGCTTTTAAGTAAGTTCTTCAATTTTTCACAACCAAGTATGACTTTTGGATGTTCTTTATATGTATGGAAAGTTCGGGAGGCCTAGTCTAGTTTTTTTATTTTGAGGTTAAATTGCTTAGGCAAGGGTTGATGTATGTTCTTTATCATTTTTTTTTTTTTAAAGATCAAGATAGTCCTGAGGACTATCTTTTCACTGGCTAGCTTGCATCTCACAGAACACTGCTAGGATTGGTCATTTGCCTTGGTTAAGGTAGGATACTAAATCTCTCTAACACTAATGATATATAATTTATACTATATGTTTTACAGTGATGATTTTCAAATATGAAATATTTTATGAAATGACTGTGATATAGGGAACATAAACTGTTTATGAACATTGGTGTGGTGTATTTATAATTGTTTATGATTATACAATAATGGTATATGGTTTACTTACTTCATTCTTGTTTGAATGATGAATATGTTTTCTTGAAATGATACTTTGATGTATATGCCATTCATGCGCGCTTGGCAATGGTTTTATATGTGTTGTTATGCATGGTTTTAGGCTTGGTTGGTATACAGGGAGATATTTAATGGCCCATGGTCCTGGGTGGAGCCTTAGGGCAAACCCAAAGTTTATAGCCCCATAGTGGCTCGATCGTTGACTGTGTGTGAGGTAACTGGTCGGTATCTTCAAGAGGAAGGACCCCGTAATGGTCGGTTTCGGTTGTTGTTGTATTGGAGGCTTGTTATCCTAGAACAACATCATGATATACGTCCGTGAGCCTAGTCTTGGAAATGATGGTTTATGAATTGTGATCATGGTGGAACTAAACCCACACCTTTTATTCATTGTTTATGAAAACTGGATATGAAATTCTTTTATTATATGTTCTTTGTATCAATATTATTACTGTTGGTTGAGGTTGTATTCATACTGGGCATTCCAA
>JAESVK010001087.1:150559-175229 GCA_017140935.1 Hamamelis virginiana
GAATCATCACTTTCATCTTTGATGAGAGAGAATGTCAAGGTTCGTTCACAAAGATAATTCTCAGTGTGAAATCCATGGCCATGGTGATAGGTAAACTGAGAAAAGTGTTTCATGAGTTTATCTTATTGAGAATTATATTTTGTGGAACATTTAACAAGTTGTTAACATATGGTTTGACTTAATAACCATGCTTGAATATCTTAACAGTGACATTAGGGGATGAAGGATTAAGTAACATGAAGGGTTCATATGGTTCCGCTATTCACCCACACCTAGGGTATGTCATGATATGTTGCTAGATGTCACTCATCACCAGTGTAGGCCTATTGATAAAGTGTTATCAATGAGGGCATAATTGGAATTATTCCAATTGAACCTAAAAATAGAAACTTTCTATTTTAGGAGACATAGAGATGTCCCTGTCCACTGCTAGGTTGGGATGAACCCAAAGGGTCACACACATAAGGACACAAGTGAGTTCTTTAAGTTAGGAGAGGGTTAGTTTCTAATTAATGTAACTTACTTGGTCTCTTTAGTTAAGTGTTAAATAAAGAGGACTAAGTTGCAAAAATTAGAAACCCCAGTATTTGCCTATAAATACAAGGGGATGAGTGCATGCTAGCACTAAGTCCACTCAAACCCTAAAACAAGAGGAGGCTATCATCCAAAGGAGAAAACCGCAATGGGGGCCGTTAGTTTCACTCTCTCTCTTGGCCGAATTGCTCTCTCTCTCCCTCTCCATCTTGCATTGATTCAAGTGTTGAACAAGTTCGGGAAGCTTGAAGGGTCTTGTGTTCGTGTGGATACCTTGGAGGCTTCATACACTTTGAAGCTCGGATTCGAACGAGGTTTCAACAAAGGCAATCATCAAGTAAGTATATTTAAAGTTGTTTAAATATTATTCTTATGTTATTCATGATCCTATGCTTGTTTCGATTTCCTGCTTGAATATGAATGGTTGGATTCTTGTTTTTATAAATTTTATAGTTTGTCTTCCGCTGCGAATCCTTCGTGCACATATTCTTTCATGGATTTGTTTAATGATTTATTGTTGAGTATAGTGTAATGTCTTTGGAATTTAAGACATTGGTTTATGTTTGTTGATGTATATTTTTGAGTTAGTCTCAATTGCATTATTTGCATTTTATTTCAGATCCTGAGAGTCCAGTTGATAATCCTTTTGCAACCTAGAGTGCATTTGTGCCAAGAAATCACAAATATTAAGTCAAGTTGGAAAGGTATGAATATTACTATCCTCATTAACACTGATAATATGGTTTATTGAAACGATTCTTGTAAACCTTATTTGAGAACTTGTTTGGACAATTACGATGCTCGAGATTATGGCTGTTTTGACATAATATGTGTGGCACGGTTTATACAGTTTTGGAAATGGCATATGAACTGGTTTATTGAATTCATATTTGCTAAATATACAGATTTCAAAATGACGTTTTAATGATTATATTTATATGCCATTTATAATGATTTATGTCTGATTGACAACTGAGATATTATTGTTATGCAACAATTGTTTGGAAACTATGATTTATTGGCTCAGTTAGTATTCAGGGGAATAAGGGCCTAGTGTCCTAGGTGGAGCCTATGAGCGGACCCAAAGGAAATAGCCCATGGAAGTGGCTTACCATCGATGAAGAATCTGATATGGTTATGTTTTAGTCTGGCTATGCTAGGGGCTGGTTAGCCTGAAATCAGCGACTGTAATACTTTCTGTAGAGCCAATGGGATTCTGTTTTGAATGGAAATGGTTTATGAATAAAGAAAGCCCACACTTGTTTATAAATGATTTAAACATGTTGAATGTGATTATTTCTGATTTAATCCCTGCATCGGTATTATTATTGTTAATTTGAGGATAATATTTCTACTGAGCTAGTGTAAGCTCATTCCTGCTTTTATGCAGCAGATTTTCAGGAGGATGATTATAGCTTGCATGGTGGAGTTTAGTGCATTTGGTTTTAATGCAACAATTTTGGGAATTCCTGCAGTTTGTCCAGAGCAGGGATAGAGTTTTGAAATTATGAACTTTATATTTATATTATGGTTTGTACCCATATGCCAAGGGTGTTGGCATTGTGATGTATATAATCGGGATGGTAAAGTTGTATTTAAATGGTACGAATTAGGACATATGTATGATCATTACATTTCATATTTTAATATAATGTTTTTATTTTCTCCTGTGTATGGATTTTAAATGAGCTTATCAGGTTGTATCTTCAATTTGACACGTGTCAACCTATCATTGATGGTTGGTAGTTAACGTCAGGTTGGGGCGTTACAATTTCAAACATTAAACATAAAAATTATGGTATAAACAAACCCAAACATGTTCCTATTAACCTATACTAATTTAGCATACTCAAACACACAAACTAGACTTGATTTTATTTATATAAAACTCATAAATGCATAAAATTTATATGCTAACCTATATGCAACTAACCTTTACTCCAAATTTTTGAATACCCAACTTAGGTATCCATCCCCAGCATGGTATGGACATAGAAGAAGAATGAAGAAGAAGAAGAAGAAGAAGAAGAAGAAGAAAAGAAATAGAAGAAGAATAAGAAATATGTAAACTTATTAAACAAACCCAATATTTAATTGAACTAACCTTTTTTGCTTCCTTCTCCCTTGCTCCTAGCTTCTTATTTAAACTCCAAGGACTTCAAAGATGCAACTAAATTTGCTTAGGGGGTTGGTGTAATGCCTTGAGGCTTTACTCTACCAATTTGGCTCTTTAAATGCCTTATAAGATGTTTTAAAACTGATTTTAGGACTCTCTATTTATAGAGGGACTTGAAATTGATTAATGGCTGAGTTTAAATCTCTTAGGAATAATCCAAGGGCTCTAAACCAGCCTTCCATGGTCTCTCAATTCATCCCAAAGTCCCCAAGGCCGAGCTAGACACATAGCAATCTTTGGAAGAGTCCCATATGAAAATAAAAAACTCTGAATTTTAGCATTTTCTGGGCAAGAGCTCGGGTGACCATCCCTCTAGGGACGGTTGGCCGTCCATTGGTGGACGGTCATCGAACTTTTGAGCCAAATTTCCCCTATGTGGCCTATCTCAGCCCGTTTCGACCCGGTTTTGGCTTTTTTCAGCTTTTCGGGCCCATTTTAAGTCCAAATTCGACGATTCAAGCGCCGAAACGATCGTGATTCGATTCTCCATGTTTTAAGAAGTGTTTGAAGTGAAAATTCATTGACCAAAGTCAAAGTTTTAGGGAAAAGTCAACCGATTAGCTGTTTAGGGCCTGACGGACCCAAATTAGGGTTTTGAAATCTGCTAACCAATTGCTTTCAAAATCATTTCTTCTACTCGAAACAAGTTTTAAAACATTTTAAGAAAGTGTTTTGAAGCCTTTGAGGGCTTTGGTTTGATAAAAATATCAAATCCTAGTCATTTCTGGTCGAAACCCTAATTCTGAGCTTGAAAGGGCCCCTTGGGCCTTAAAAGCCAATCATGAGCCAGGAGGCTCAACAGTCCTTACCACTGATCAACTTAACTACCAAACACACCCTAAATATCTATGCCAAAGCCTTGAGACCATTCGGGACAAGATCGACAGTCATTCAGAGCTTTTGTGATTCAAAGGACATTACTGCCCTTCAAGTCACAAAAGGCTTTATTTCCTATCAAGCCTGGCTCAGAATACCATGAAATTTTACAGGGATGTTTCTAGACTCTCTAAAAACTAAATGCAAGAAGAACTGACTCAATCTGACCTAAAAACCTACATGCGATAATGATCTCTAACTAACTAATCATAAGGGTAAAACTGGCAACTTGAGGTTTTAACACCCTTTCTCTCCTCAAATCACAGACAACCATTAATGACCCTTCCCATGGTCAAAAATGGATGTCTACAATGATATAATATTCTAATCATTTTATAATTATACCAAATTCAAATCTGATGCAATTTATTTAATCTTACGGCCATTGTATTACTATTTGCAAAAAGCTTTGGCTAAAATTTTATTGTTGTTTATTTTATTAAATTATTCTTCTTTCTTACCTATAAACGTTTGATGTTGGGTAAGTTTTAAATTGTCAAAAGGAAAAATGTTAGGGCTTTATTACTAATAATGTTTGACCAACCGTTTCAATTAATTTTCTAAACTAATTAAGTCAAATTTTTATTACCATTATTAAAATTAATTTTGTCCATTATTTTTAATACAATAAAGTTTTCCATTGTATCATTCAATGCTTTATTTCTTAGACTACTGTTATATATATATATATATATATATATATATATATATATATATATATATGTTTTAATTGATTCGCCTTAGAAGTCTTCTTGTTAGTGTCTCTTTCTTACCATTGTTTAAGGAATACTATTAGACAACCTGAATTCTCTTTTTGATATATTATTTGCTGTTGATAAAAAAAAAAAAAATCTTTTAACAGTAGAATGGCCAATTTTTTTATTTAATGCAAAATCATTGTTATATATTGCATAGTTTTATATATCTTTCCGAAACATTGGATCACATTTATTATTATTTTTTTAAAAGATCTTTTGTTAGTCATCCAATGTGCCTTTGGTAGTTTATCCTCATATGTTATTTTGTTTGTCCTTTTAATGTAGAGGAAGAATATAATGTAGTGGAACCGATATTATGTTTGCTTTGGAAAATGGGGTTTAAAACATGGATAGGTAACAAGTTTGTAATGTAGTTCCTTCGGCTAATCCAATGTGGTGATGAATCATATTGCAATTAGCTCCAAGTTTTAATCAACAATTGTGTGTGAGATATTGTTTGTTAAATATAATACTTTATGAATGTCAGTGTTATAGGATTATGGATAAGTGTGTTTATGGTGTAATCACTGACTATTATTGGATTAAATATTTTAATCTTAACAGTTAATAATTGGCTATATGGTCCAAGTTTAACTTGAGCATTCTTTTATTAAACCTAGTGAATAAAATGCTATTTATATATTTTCAGTGACCAATTCACATTTAAATATTTATGTTGTTTATGCCTTATTATTACTTTTGTTATTTGTGAAATGCTAGAGGTCTGTAAAGAATTTTTTGTGCAAGTAAGTGTTTTTTTTTTTTTAATTAAAAAGAAATATAGGCCTCTCGTTATTTTCCTGTTAAGGAGTAGAGTTAATTTTGACAAGGCCATTAAAAAAAATGGATATTTTAGGTTCTCTAGAATAATTCTAATTATGAAGTAACTATTTCTTTTAGCAAATGTATTCACATCTAGAAATTTGCATTTTACTTATGACAACCTCCGAACAAAGATCATGTGTATATATTTTTAATTTTCTAATCATATTTTATGCTTGGGATGTGGACTTATATATAATTAGATGAATACACATTTTATGGTGAATATTTTAGTGAAATATAATAGATCATGTTAAAATTATATATTTTAGTTGTAAAGTACAATTTTTGATGAATTTAATCATTAGATTTTGGTTATAAAACATTGATTAAATTTTAATTTAATCACTAGCAAATTGTTTATTGATATTGTGATTCTATGATTACATTATTTTCATAACCACAAGAAGTTAAATTAAATTAAATATGTTTTAATTATTACACTAAATTTATAATCATTGTCTCGAATTAATTTACCGATTAAATTTTATAATCATTATATTATTAATGAATGTGACTAAATTTTTGTGACAATTAGACTAAAATATTTTAACTGATAGATTAAAATAATTTTATGCCCATTTGAACTTTATGACTGAAAGAAATCCATGAAATCATGCGGAATAAAACTTTTCATGGAAACCAAGATGAACCAAGATCACATGATTCATTGTATAAGCCAAAAACAAATCTTAAATCATGTAAACACTTACATTGATAGCCTTAAGATGGATTAGAGAAGGTAGAGCAGCCCCAAAACTATGAGAGCCTCCAAGAGTAATCCACACTAGGTTAAGCTTGAAGAGAATGAGAGAGTGAAAAAGCTAGAGAGGCGGCTAGGATTTTCTCAAAACCCTTAAGTGATCATCACATGTGATGGCCGACCCTATCATTGGCTATTTAATGTGGAGTGCTAGCTCCTTTAGTAATAGCCGGCCCTATTAGGTTTTCCTAATTCAAAATTTGAAAAACCCTAATGTAAAAACTTCATTTTTACATATTGATCCAAATAATAACTTTTATTATTCTAATCAATTATAATTAACTTTTAATTATAATTATATTTTCTCTTCTCTTTTAAATTAAGCTACCACCTATATGTGTGTGACCTCTTAGGTTCACATACTACAACCTAGTAGTAGGTATTAAGAATAAATAATTTATCCTTCAAATAAAACCACTTTTATTTAGGATCCAAATTAGAACTCTTCTAATTTCCCTTTGAAATAAATTTCTCTTGGGCCTCTACCAGTCAAGAGTAACATCTAGTATTATATCAAGACACACCCTAGGTTGTGGGAAGGTTTATCATAACACAGTGAACCCTTCAGTTACAATTAAGATACAATTCAATCATTCCATCAAACAATGCATCAGTTAAATTAATTGGGTATGGATAATATGTCAAAACCTTAATTTAACATCTTGTATGTGATTCTCAAAATATCAATTCAATCTTGGGATACTCAAGAAACATTTTTCTTATTCCTAACTGCTTTGGCCAAAGACTTCTATGAATTATAACTTTGAGAATAATACAAGGCATTCCCTCTCTTTACTGAGAGTGATAGATTCCTATTGTACACTCATATGTCGCCATGATAGGTCTACTAAGGCCAATGAGTACTTATACAAATTCTATGGTTATGATATATACATTATACTATCAAACCCTAACATCCCTAACACAGGACATCTATGGTGCATCAGGTCTAAGGATCACTTGCATCATTATAACCCTGAGTTGCTGTTTGACATGCAAGTAAAACTTCATTCAACAAACTCAATCAATGATCACATTCAGTGTACTTGCTCTCAAACAAGCACCCACAGATTTGCCCTAGTGTCATTACACAAATGACTTGAGACTGGTCATTCACCATATTGAGCAGACATAACATGTGCTAGTCTATCCGGATTATTAATGCCCAATAAATAATCCTATGACTATGAATATTTAAGAAAGAAGTCTTTAACAATATAAGTCTCATTATCTCAACTCTTGAATTCTTATATTGACATTCTTTCTAAGGACTTATCATAAACATAATAACAGTATAAGACATGATAATCAAAAGCCCATATTATTAATCAATAACAATAATACATTAATCAAATTTATATCCCAAATTACAACAGTAAGATTGGCTATTAAGGCATACTACTAACAATGACCATTGCCATTAATTGGATAATTAAATATTTTAAGCCTCTAATATCTGTTATAAATTTGAATTTTGAATTTTGGCTATTAAACATTTTTTTTATTGTTGGATTACAATTTATAATTGTTAGAATATTAAACTTAATTTTGACTATTAAATTTTGTGACTGTCAATTTGTAGAAATTTAATTGACTATTAAGTGTTCAATACTTCAATGCATCTAGTTACATAAAATAAAAATAAAATAAAATATTTTTATTGCAGTAGTAGAAAAGGCTATTGTGATAAATTCATGAGATTTAAGTAAATGATATAGTTTTAAATGTGGGGGGTTTTCATAGTGATGAAATGAAATTGTATTAATGTGGGGATTTGCATGTGATCTAAAAAGAAAAACAAAATGCTTAATTTATATTTGTGCAAATGTGATGCATAATATGGTGCCTAAGTTGTAGTGTATGTCATTTCTAATATTACTTGTACAATGATTTTATGATAATATATGTCATGTGTTTCTTTGTTTTAAATATCTAAATAAAGAGAAATTGCATGGGTAAATATGTTTTCTCTTAAAATATTTGATCATTTTTATTAATACTAAATTATTATGAATTACACAATATGATGCACAAAATGGGTGCAAGTTGTTCAATTGTTACAGATTATTAAGTAGGCAATAAAAGAATATATTCATATGAGCAAATGCCTCAGGATTAGCATGCATGCTAAATCCAAATCCATCAAGGGGGATGGGGCTTAAGCTCATAAAGAGTCACCAACGGAAGTAATCCAACTTTTGTGATTGGAGATCTCATGAAGAAGGTTCAATGGGTAGAAACAATCTACAAAGCATGACTCAACAAAAGCAATTTTAGTGGGAGAGAGTATCCTCCCCATCCCTATAATGAGAGTGATATTGATGTGACAGTAAGGAAGAGTTCTACTTTAAATGAATTCAAGTCAGGTAAACTCCTACAGGGCATAAGTCACAGTACCCTTGGAGAATTCACCTAAGTAAGGAGTCGTCATGAGGCCGCGACTATGATGTTTGGACTAACCTCTAAGAACTTTCATGATATCAGATACAAGCGCATAGCCAGAAAGAGCGCTAACCCGTGAACCATGTCTCATATCAATAATATGTGTGTGATATGTTAAAGTTTGGTTCAAGGGGTCTAGTTCAATACTTTGTACACTATAACTCCTCAAATGGCAGTTGTCAACAATAAGTATAGGTTCAAGTCTTGGAGGCACCTATGCCCATTGCATAGTATATAAATTGCCCTATACTATTTGTGTTTTTATATATGGAGATATATTTTAAAGTTTTGAAATTTGTGGGAGATTGTTGAGAAATATTATTAAAAAGAATTAAAATTTCAAAACTTTTATTTATGATTATTAATATTTTAAATTTATTAATTAACCAAATTTAATTGGGAGTTACAAAATCTTTATGGGCCTATTAAGTCACTAACCGTTACATAACGACTAGTTTTTTGCCTATAAATTGAGGGGTTCTCTAGCATATTTTTTTCTAATTGTACACTTTCTACTTTTCTATTATATCATATTTTCACTAAATTATTATTATATTTTGGGCAACTTGATCGAAGATTGATTCATTTGTCTTCCAATGGACGCACCCATTGAAGACCTGGCTGTTAGGTAATTAGGATCGTATCTCTAAAGGACTATTAGCAGCTATCACATGTACGTAGGAAGGCAATAGTACCTTTAGGACAACGTGGTCTCACGTGCTTTCCCACAAGCCAGATAGTCTTTACTTTTCTTCTTAATTTCTCATATATTTCTTATAAAAATATTGTTTATTCATTTTATTATTTGTTAATTGTTAAATTGGCTCAAATTGATTTACATTTGTGTTCTAATTGATTTGTATTGTGTGAAAATAACAAAATTATCTCCAATAATAAGTAATTGTGGGAAGCATATTTTGAAAAACCGACCATTAAATTAGATACTTTTATTATGAATGTCACATCTGCCAAAAATCACAATGATTCGATATCAGTATCTCAAAATACATATTGTGAAAAATTTTGATTGTTGAAAAATATCACAGTTTTTTTCGGTGACATCTCTAAAAACCAACAGTTGAATCACTGTAATTTTTGGCATGCTTAACATATATACATATGCATAGTATCTAATTTAATGGTCAATTTTTCAAACTAAGAATTCCACAAATATTTATAAACTTCACGATGATTTTCACGAAAGTTATTATTTGCTGATAGGATGATTTGTGTATATGTATATATAATGTGAAATTTGAGCATTTTAAAAGCATAATATAATACGGATGATGTATGACGCATGTGGTAGGAGTATAATGGATGGGATTTCCGGCAAGGCAGAAGGCGGATGTCTGACGCGACGCGCTGACACCGTACGTCAGTCACCTTCATGTCAGCTGGCAGGGAACCATTGTGTGAGATGGAGAAATGGAGTTGAAGAACGTTGTGCGTAAGTGTGACATATACATATGTATAATAATCAGTAATTAGGACATATAGAGGATTAGGTTATGTGAGAGTGTGGTGGGTACCACGCTGCCTCTCGTCACTCTTTCCCTCCGTTCCGTTCAGGATCCAACCGTTTTCATTTCCATTAGAGAGAGAGAGAGAGAGAATTGCGGGTAAAAGGAGACAAGGATAGTGACAAGACGAAGAAAAAGGAGGAGAGGGGAGGAGGGTCTCAGCTGCTTCATTACCAATTCAATGCTTTTGGCAGCCTTATTAGTTTTCTTCTCAGATGCAAAGATTGCATCCTCCTCCCACGCCTTTCCTCTCACCACAGCGCCCCCATTCTCCAATCTCTCTACCTCAGGTTTCCAATGTTGCTTTCCCATGTCACACTCCAATTTAACAATTACTTGTCATTTTAACTTCTCTTTTTATACTAATCATCATTAAATCCAACTTTGAGTTCAAAAATGGACTTAGATTTATTTTTTCGAATCCTCCTACAAAAATTCCTACTTCAATAATGGGTTTAAATTTTTTTTTAAAAAAATTTGGATTTACAAGTTAATTCAAATTTAATTTGATACATTTTTTTCCAAGACACTTTAAAAACTTGTGTTTGGTCTGTGGGAAGAGAGAGCTAAAGAGAGGAGCTAAAAAAATAAATTCACTACTGTTGGAGCACAATCCAAATAATTATGCGTTTCACTGTATAGATTCAAAAAATATATTTGAATTCAAAAAGATTGGATCCAACTATTGGAGTTGCTCTTATTTCACATTTTTTAAACCACTTTACCAACAAACATGACCCAACTTTTATTTTCATAGATTACATATATCCGACGACATTACATTATCGAATCATACTTCTGAATCAAATAGTTTTAAAAATGTGATCTATATGGTGGCTTATTTATATTTTATTTTTTTCAAGCTCTATCTTCGTAGTTGAACTATCAAATATATCAGCAAATTACTTGATGTAATAACTGATATGAAATTATTATTTAGCATCATACTATTAAAGTAATTTATGTAATATGTCAAATTCAAAAAATTTAAAAATCAAACGAAATGATGAAAGGAGTAGTATTTTCCTTCTTGCTGAAAAGAAAAGCCCCCATGTGAAATTTGCTTCCAGAAACTCTGGGATCGATAGTGGTGTAGTTATATTTTAATTTAAAATCTTGGGGGGGACGGGGCAATTGTTTTACATGTTCACATGATTAATTAGGATTATAATTGGACTCTCAAAATAAAACCCAAATGTAATAGCTTTGTCTATGGCTGCACAAAGAGGTACCACAAGACTTTGCTTAATTTACAAATGCACTGAAATATAAGAAAAATATTAAAAGGATTAAATTTTAGACCAAAACTTTTAATTTAAATCAAATAATATGGCAGCATGATATATAGAATATCTTCTTTCGTGCATTTTTTTAAATGTAAGAATATAGATATTGTATATATCTTACAGCTACATTATTTGGTTTTAAAATATTATATATATAGTGAAATGATCTAATCAGCTAATGCCGACTTAGATTTAAGTCAGTTAAGATTTATGGCCGTTAGATCATCTCATGAATGGAAGTTTTTTTAAGAGATGAGATGATCCAATGCCCATAAGTGCTTAGCTGACTTAAATATATTCTATATGTTACTGATATATCATTTGGTTTAAAAATTTTGATAATAAAATTGGTCCCAAAGCATTACTCAAAATATAATTATGATCACCCACATCCTCTTTCATTTTTTGTGATTTGAAACCAAATTCCATGCCATACAATTGTTTGAATTAACGCGGACCCTTAATTCTTTAATCATGTGCCTTAAGTTTGATATAACCTTAAAAATGTATTTTAGGTTAATACAAGCATTTATTTATTTTTCACTTCTCTCTTTTTTCTTTCTTTTATTTTTTAACCTCAACTAGAATGTATACATGCATTGATGAGTATCACCACTTCAGGTACATACAGAGAGGCTTAACGGGTTTGGGGTTTGGATTTGGAGAACGGATTCACTAATGTTTCGAAAATGAAAAAAAAAAAAAAAAAGTGAAATTATTATGAACCACTTTAAAAAGAGGACATGCCTGGTGGGATTACAGCTTACTTCTTGGAAGATCCTTTCAGCAAGTGTGGTCGAGAGAGAGATGAGGATTTCAAGGTGGCAACTAATTTGTGTAATTATTGGAGGAAAATTGAAGAGTGTGATGTGTGAGTGATGCAAGAAGGCATAAGACTCACGTGGATGTATGGTAGTCAGGTAAAGTTAATGGCCCTCGATCATTGCAACCATGTCCTTTTTAAGGAGGTAATAATTCTCTATAAATCGCATTCAATTATTTCTTCATTTGGGCTCACATGGTTTATTTATTTATTTATTTATTTACTTTCTGTCCAGATTTCTGATCTACTCTATGAAGTATGAATGCACACAACGGTTGTCTCGGCCCAGTGCTTGGAGATAGGAATTTGGTCCGTTTGTTTCGGCCTAAAGATAAATTGTGATCACTCTCTACTCAGGAATTTACTATAATAATGAAAACATCTTCCACATGTTTGGTTCGTATATTATCCTAATTTTATAAATAAAAAAATTAAGACTTCCTTATTGGTGATTTTTTTTTTTTTTTAAATTTAAGACTTCCTTATTGGTGACTTTGTTTATGGGCATTTTCAAAAGAGTGATATATGTTCCACCAAAAATAAATAAAAATAAAGAATGATTTAGGAGGTGCAGAAACCAACCATTAGGGCTGCAATATCCAAACCCAAAACAACTCCACCTGGACCACCTCCACCCCACCTTCCTTCCCTCCCTTCTGAAAGCCCTAGAAATGAACAGTGGATGGTGCATGGTGATCCATATGATTTTTCTTATTAGGAGCAACTCCTTAAAATGTCTCCTGCCAAGGCACATAGCGCCATAGCCAAATCCATAGGATAAACACAAAAGAAAGGAACAAAGAAATTTCTCTTTTAATGTTATCCATGACCTTTAGCCCCTAATTGAATCACGAAAAACCTGAGGGGAAGGAAAAGAAACTGATTGAAAATACTTTTTTCTGTTTTTTAAATTGAAAATGTTTTAGAAAGAAATACATTTCCGAGCATTCTTCAACATGTTCCTTTTCATTTTCCCATTCTTTCCAAAACCCAAGGAAACTTAAAACCAGCTCAAGATATTATTCCATTCCCAATAATGAAATCCTACATCATTTCATAGTGTTAACCCACCACCGTGATTTTTAGCAGATGGTCCACAGCAACCTACTCCGTGGTGGCACTTCCTCTGCTCAGCTAACTAAAAATAAAATTCCTTGATCACAGGAAACTGTCCAAAATAAACCAATGAAAAAGAGATGACGGAACACTTTATCAACCATTTACCTATATGTCCATCCAAGATATATATCACAATATAAGACTCACAATCACCGAGTATCACAACCATACGACAAGCTACAGCAGCATACAATGAATATATATATATATATATATATATATATATATATATATATATATATATATATTCTTTTTCCTCAGATAATCCATGTTCAGCACCAGAATATTTAATCTACATCAACTTGGTGACAACATGAGCTCACCTTGCATGACAAGGCAGAAAGTTTGGCCCCGTGCACATCACAAGCCATTGGGTTGCAATGCTCCTCGAAGGTTTTTCACAGCACTATCATAGTGTACGAAGCCCATAAACCAAAACTCGTGGTTGTCAACAGAGATAATCTGGATGTATTTCTCAGCCGGGTTAACTTTACTTGTTGATGGATTAACTGCCTTCAACTGATGTAATGGGATAACCACCTACATATTTGGGAGGAAATCATGCACACAAATGTCATTAATCATTAAAAGTAAGTTTAATTACCGAAATTCAAAAAAGATAGACATGCACGATTTGAGTATCATGAGAAAGAGTTGACGAAGCCTATAACTAGAAAAGAACCAACAATTTTGGACACATGTTTCCCAGAAATAATTTTGATCATTGGCAGGAAGATCATGTGTAGAGTGAAGAAAATAAGGTGGTATTGCAGGCTGGTCTTGCTAGTAATGGGCACAGGTAAAAAGAGGAGGTTTGTTTTATCTAAGGATTACCTGTTGGGTCGATCAGGTCCTAGGCTGGCTCTTGGTTAGTTTCTTATCCCACCTCAAATAAAATAAAAAGTAGTAAACTGTTATGTTTCTCAATAATTAAATTTCTTACCATTAGCCAGCAGAATGGCATAAGATAATAAGCAAGGATACATTGCAATGTCAGGTAACCTTGCAATGTACTTTTAACCAGAGTGTCAAGACACAACATCCAGTGTTCTATCCAGAATTTACAGAAAAAATGTCTATAACCAAGCATGATCAGCATTCCAAATCACATGATCCAAAACATGGTACACTTTTTTTCCAAAACGCTAAATTAGGCTTTCCAAAAACTTGTTCCCTACTTTTTCTTCTTTTAGGATGCAGCGCCAAGGATACTAAAGAAAAGCTTTTAGTATAGATAGTTGCTGATAGGAAGAAAGAAAAGGCAAGGGTAATGATACACTGGTGCTATGCTTTTAGATGATTAATTCCACCATTACAGGAGGTTAGTAGATAACCTACACATCTTAAAACACAAAGTTTCACTATTCATTTACTTTAAAAGGAAAATCACTTGCATTTTGAATTAGCTCATTATGTTAAACCAAGAAATCTATACAAGCCTAAGCCTACCCCTATAGTACCTACCACATTCATACAAGGTATGGGGCATCCCACAATTCCTTATCCTTCCACATATAAAAAAGATTCAGGTTTTAGGTCATTTTACATAGCTCCATAAAGACAAGATTAAGTTCACAACTTAACAAGCAAAAAAATAAATAAAAGAATGTAAAACCTTTGCTAGTTTGTACATAAATATAAATAGAATATATATTAATGAGAATGTTTCCAAGTACTCACTATCGAGTAGCATAGTATTATACTAGTATGTAATTGTATTTATTCTTTATTATTATAAATAAAGGGGATGACCTAATCCAGGCATCCAATTCTTTACAATTCTTGGTATCAGAGTCAAACCCTACACCTAAACCTACACATAGATCAAAAAAAAAAAACTCTCATAGCTGAATTTATTACCTAGGCAACACAAAGAAGCCTATCGTACAACCCACCACACCTGAACCTGCCCCTCACCAAATCTGCACCTGCCATTCACGTAGAAAACAACCCAGCCGTGTCATCCATGTGCTGATTGCCAGCACACCACCCTGCTGCCAACCACAGATGACCCCTATCAGGGTTCGACGACCTCAGGCAACCCCACCCTCACGTCCAACGCTCTCCGGCGAACCCTCTCATGTCTCTATTAACTTGTACCCTCCTTCTCGCAACTTATTTTCTCCTTTTTTTTGGTCTCCCAGCTTCTCTACAGTGCTGACACTAAATTCTATGGTGATTTCAGCAACCCTGGACCTCTTTTCTCTCTTTTTGCTTCTCATCTATACGAGTTATGGTACTTTGAAGGCTCAACTGTCCTCTTCAACCGCTGACCAATGAGCTTTCCCTTTGAATTTCGTCATTATCCATGCTTCTACACCAGAATTTTTCAGTTTTGATAACCCAACTTTGGTGGATGTCCTTTCCTACAGAATAATTTTACTTGGTGGATGTGCTTTCCCACTCAATTCTCTCAAAATTTCACTAATTACTTTTCTTTGTGAACTTTGATTACCTTCTGTCTATGGCTTCATCAGCAGTAAATAGTATTGACTTCTTGTCTAATATCAAGTCCTCTGCTCAACGAATTACTAGTGAAAAATTGGATAGCAACAACTCTCTCTCATGGTCTCGTTCAGTGAAATTATATTTAAGGAGTCACGTTAAACTTGGCCTATTGACTTGTTAACTCCCAAACCCAATCCCAAGGATGCTACTTTTCCACAATGGGAGATTGACAATTATACTGTATTGGATGGCTTTTTAATTCTATTAAGCAATGGATATATCAGATGTTCATGTATCATGAGACCATTTTTAATCTGTGGACTGCTCTCTCTGAGATGTATTCCCATCCCCAAAATGACTCTCAGATTTATCAGCTTTCACAAGATATTTTTATTGAGCAACTCAAGATGACAAGCAGTTCAAAATATTTTTGCCATCTTCTGACTAGGTAGGAGAAATTAAGTCACAATGAGTCTCTTTCTGAACTTCCTTTTGTAGCTGTTATTGTGATTCTAAACGGATTGAGCGTCAATAAACACATGCCTTTCTTATGGGACTCCACCTAGAGTATGCAACACTTATTATGCAAATATTAGCTAAGACAAAACCCCCTCCTCTTCGCAATGTTTATGCTACCATTGCCAGTAAAGAGCGTTGATGCTCTCTTCTGGCATCCTCTTCAAAGGTATGATCACACTGCCTTAGCCACTCAGTCTCAGTCTGGCTCTTTACCTCCTCGTGGTCGTGGTGGTAATGATTGTGGTCATGGCCAAGGTCGAGACCAAAGCCGTTGGCAATCCAACTTACTATACACTCATTCTGGTAGCACCAATCATGATGTTACTACTTGTTTTCAGTTACATATCTTCCTTTCATAGCATTCTTATATCTCTTCGAGTGCTCATTTTGTCACTACTGACCCCACTCAATCCAATTTTGAGGCAACACCAGCTCTTGTTCCTTTATTTGACTTAAGTTAGTTGCAAGCGTATGTTGATGCATTAGTTAGTGAGCAATTGGCTGCTCATTCTTCTTTAGATCCATTCTCCCAAACGGATTCTACAACTCAAGCTAAGTTGGTTACTCATATTCCTTGTAGCAATGTTTTGGGACTTCCCTCATGTACTTTTGTTTTTTCTGTGATGCCATCTTGGGTTATTAATTCAAGTGCTTCCAATCATATGACTAGTGAGTTTTCTTTGTTCTCTACCTTAGTTAGTCCTACTTTTCTTAGCTCAGTTCGTTTAGTTGATAGCTCTATTACTCATGTGGCTAGTATTGGGTCTCTTTCTTTATCTTCTCACATTTCTCTTTCTTCTGTTTTTAATGTGCCCAAACTTCCTACTAATTGACTTTCCATTAGTCATCTTACTAAATCTCTTAATTGTTCGATAATTTTTTTTCCTTATCATTGTGTCTTTCAAGACCTAACTTTGAGGAAGATTTTTGAAAAGGGACATGAGCATAATGGACTTTACTTTTTTGGCAAGAAGAAACCCATAGTCTCTCATTTGAGTCTTTCTATTTCTATTTTACTTCTTTGAGCAAACGTGTGTTTAATTCTGATACATTGTCTTTGTAACATCTCAACTTGACCATGTCAACTTTCAATATTTATGTTTGTTATTTCCAGAGTTTAAAACCGTTTGCAATAAAACTCATTTTTAGTGTCACTTGTGAATTATCTAAACATATTTTCACTTCTTATGTTTCACATATGCATCGCAATCTTGGCTTGTTTGACTTGTTCACGCTAATGTTTGGGTCCTTCCTCAATCACTTCCTTTGAGGGATACAGATACTATATTTCTTTTATTAATGACTATTCCCGATGTACATGGGTTTATCTCTTAAAGTCTTAAACTGAAATTCTTCCCACATTCACTAGTTTTGCTAAAATGCTTCGGGCCCAATTTAATATTACTACTAAAGTCATTTGGTTTGATAATGGGGATGAGTATTTTTATGTTCCTATTCAACAATCCTTATAGCAAAGGTTTATTACAACTCACTTGTTCCTACGCCCTAGAAAAAATGGTATTGTTGAATGTCAAAATAGGTAATTGATGAA
Source organism: Hamamelis virginiana (assembly GCA_017140935.1). Taxonomy (NCBI): domain Eukaryota; kingdom Viridiplantae; phylum Streptophyta; class Magnoliopsida; order Saxifragales; family Hamamelidaceae; genus Hamamelis; species Hamamelis virginiana. The sequence goes on from JAESVK010001087.1 coordinate 168,201, forward strand.
TGTCACTCGATGTTTACTTCGGGGGATGAATATCCCTTAGCGACGGTTGTGCTAACTGCTAATTATATTATTAACCGTATGCCTACTCACTCCCTTTATAGCCAAATTCCATTGAGTCTTGTCAAATCGAATGTTCCTCTATTTTTCATCGAGCCTTAAGCTTTTGGGTATACATGTTTTGTTCAAGATCAACGACCTAGCTGTACCAAGACAAAAAAATGTTCTATTTTAGGTTATTCCTATCAGTCCAAGGGTTTTAGTTGCTATAATCCCATCTTTAGTCGTATCTTTAGTTCCATGAATGTCACTTTCTTTGAAGATGTTCCTTTCTTCTCTTCTTCCTTCTCATCCTCTCCTCATGTGTCTCCTCATGTGTCTTCTGTTCTGGGGATTCCTATGCCATTCTACTTATTCCACACTTTTTTTTATCCCCCCTCATCAGTTGCTACTATTGTCTCCTCTTCTCCAAGTCGAGTGTTGCTGACTTTTTCTCGTCGACTGCGCTTTTGCTCCACATCACATGTCATTGCCTTCCTCGAACTTAGATATACCTCCTTCAGACTCCAATTTACATATTAATCTTCACAAAGGTACGCAAAGATGTGTTACTACTCATCCTATTACACAATTTTGTAACTTATCAAGGCTTTTCTCCTAATTATCAGAGTTTTATTGCCTTCACTTCTTCCATCACCATCTGCCAGACAATAACCGAGGCTATGAGTGATCTAGCTTGGTCTGCTGCAATTCATACTGAAATGACAGCCTTACAAAAAAACAAAACATGGAAAATTATTGACCTTCATTCAGAAAAAGGCCCGTTGAGTGTAAATAGGTTTTTACTATGAAATATCACAAGGATGGCATTGTAGATCAGTATAAAGCTCATTTAGTTGCCAAGGGTTTCACTCAAACTTCTGAATTGGATTTTACAGCTACGTTTACTCCTGTTGCCAAACTAACTACTGTTAGAGTTCTTAGTTTCCTTACAACCCGTCAATTGGCCTCTTTTTTAGATGGATGTTCAGAATGCATTACTTTATGGTCTGCTTACTGAAAAGGTTTATATGGATCTTCCTCATGGTTTTCCGTTTAAGGAGTATTGTGGAAAGTTTTGTCACCTTCTCAAATCGATATATGATCTCAAATAGTCACCCAGGGCTTGGTTTCCGCATTTCAATGAAGTGATTATGGGATTGGGATTCTCTAAGTGTCACTTAGATCATACTTGTTTCAAAGATTAGAGTCAAGAGGACCTTTACACCATTGTTCTTGTTTATGTAGATGATAGTATTATTACAGGAGATGATGAGTATTTTGTTGCTAAGATAAAATCCGGTCCTGGACAGGCTTTTGATGTTAAGGATTTAGGTAAACTTTGCTACTTTCTTGGAATTGAGGTTGCTCGTTCTCATAAAGGAATTTCTCTATCCCAATGAAAGTATGCTCTAGATTTATTACAGGGTATAAGTGTGTTGGGATGTCTTCCATCTAAGTCACATATGGAGTGAGTTAGAATTGTTAGTCAGTTCATGCATTGTCCTCGTACTCCACTTAGATGCATGTTATAGGATCCTTTGGAATATTAAATCTTGTCCTAGCTTAGGTTTATTCTATTTTGGTTCTACTGATCGTCATTTAACATCTAGGTATTGTACCTTCTATAGAAATAAAGCAATGGCCAAAGATTCTTCTGAATCTAAGTATAAAGCAATGGCCAAGAATTCTTCTAAGATTCTATGGCTTCTTCCACTTCTTACTAAAATGATCCTACTTATATCCACTATGATAACCAAGCAGCTATCAAGATTGCCTCTGATTCAGTTCTTCATGAAAAAACCAAGCATGTTGAAGTTGATATTTATTTTATTTGTGAGAAAGTTAGGAGTGGTATTATATCCATAATGGAAGTTTGATCTTTAGGTCAACTAGCTGATGTCTTCACTAAACTAGTCGGGCCTACTTTGTTGAAGTCTAATGTGTCCAAGCTGGGTTTGATTGATATCTTCACTCAAGTTTGAGAGGGAGTATAGAGAAACATAGTATTATAGCAGAGGTATTCTTGTAATTGTATTTATTCTTTATTATAATAAATAAAGGAGATTACCAAATCTAGGAATCCAATTCTTCTTCAATTTTATAATTCTTCTCTCACAAGGTTGGAAAGTTACAACATTTTATGACTAGTTGGGGTGAAAAATTACGTAGGATACAAGGCACAAGTGATTCCAGTATTACTGAATGTTACATTATAGGTAGAGCATATAAGTTCTAGGAAGAAACAAACTTCAATGTAACATTCAAGATCCATCACTTGCATTTAGAGAAAAATTATAGACTGATGGATAGGGCTGATAAGGTTTTAAAAATAACACCAAAAAGAGATGGGAAAAAACAAACAAACAAACAAATAGCATGAATCTTAAATTTTGATTTTTTACTCTTTTAAAAAAATTCTTAAAAGGATTTTTATTCCTTTTCTCTACAGTGCTCCAAGTCCATCACCATTTATGTCCTCTCTGCATTATAGGGAGATTAATTATATGCACATATATATTTACACACACACAGAGTTATGTGGTAGTCAGTACTGCTAACTTTCGCCAACTTTCGAAAGCCGGCATGAAATTCATAGGTAATTGTGGAATGCATATTTTGAAAAATCGACTGTTAGATTAGATACTCTTGTCATAGATGTCACGTTTGTCAAAAATCACAATGATCCGATGTCTGCATCTCAAAATATCTAAGAAAAATTCTTACAGCTGAAAACCGTCACAGTTTTTCTCAGTAACATATCTAAGAAACCGACCGTTGGATCACTGTGATTTTTGGCATGCGTGACATACATATACATAGCATCTAATCCAAATGTCAGTTTTTCAAAATATGCACCCCACAATTACCTATAAGCTTTTATGCTGACTTTCGCGAAAGACAACATATGCTGATAAGAACATTTATGTGTGTATGTGTATGTGTGTGTGTGTATATATATATATATATATATATATATATATATATGAAAATGATCCTCTCAGCATATGCTTACTTTAGCTAAAGTAAGCATGAAGCTAATAGACACCTATGGAATACATATTTTGAAAAACTAACTGTAGGATTAGATACTATACTTATGCATGTCATGCATGCCAAAAATCATGGTGATCCAATGATCGATTTCTCAAAAATGTCACTGAGAAAAACTGTGTGACAATTTTCAATTTGAGCTATTGACATTGGATCACTATGATTTTTTGCATGCATGACATCCATAAGAAGAATATCTAATCCAACGGTCAGTTTGTCAAAATATGTATCCCACAATTATCTATTAGCTTCATGCTTACTTTAGCTAAAGTCAGCATATGATGACAAGATCAAGACTTATATATGGAAATGATCCTGTTAGCATATGCTTACTTTAGCTAAAATAAGCATGAAGCTAATAGGTAGTTGTGGGATATATATTTTGAAAAACTGCCCATTGGATTAGATATTATACTTATGCATGTCATGCATGCAAAAAGTCACAGTGATCCAACAGTTGATATATATATATATATATATAAGAACTTTAATGTTTTTTTGAAGTTATAATCTATAAGTTCCCTAGGCATGTAGAAAATTTGCATCTAAAGGTGAAATTTTACAAACTTCAAAGTTAAAACCTAAACAATACACAGACCCATCACATTATAATCTATAGTGATAAAATAGAGTATATGGTCTTACTTATAGATTGTGTTTTTATTTCTTTCCTTCTATTTTCAGGAGGAAACATTGGAAAAGGTATAAACCATTACAATTTGCAAGTTTTTTTGTTTTAGAGTTTTGTCTGAGATTGATGAAATAAAATGTCATATGTTGTAATTTATTCGACCTAAACCCTATTATTTGATCGTAGACGAGGAATGAATATATAAAACTTAAGTGTTAATAATATTTCATTTTTAAAGTATTAGGTACTTTGCCAACACTTTCCCATCTTCTAAATGCATTAAAGATCTTAAATATATCATATGATTCAAAATATGCAAAATGCAGAAACCGACACACTGTCATACATGATTATATAACTATGTTTATAGCACTACAGTTGATGGAAATTCATAAATGATGCTATTAAGTCGATCATGGGAAATAAATGATAAGAATATTAAGTCGATCAATCTCTACAGGAGTGGGATATGAACTACATTGTCAAGCATCAAGCATGCATAGCTAGCCATGCATAGCTATCTCTACATGGCTATCTCTACATGACCTTTATTTTTAGATACATGTCATCTTTATCATATAGTGAATACTATTTGACTTTTCTGGGATTTCTGTTATGTTCTTTAAACTCTTGTTAGGTTTGACATTAATGCACTCTAGCTGATCTTGATTCAACGATCTAGTCTTGCAGGAAGATACTTGGTAAAAAGTTTACACTAGTCTAGAGTTATTCTTACTAGCACTGCAAGAATTTGGAAAACAAGATCCCTGACGCATGGCTATCTCTACATGGCTTTATTTTTAGATCTACTGTTTCAAATGCGGATAAGCACACAAAAGCAATATACCTTATAATAGCTCCATTCAGTCTGCTCACCAACCGTGTATGAAAGAGGATTGTCACTACAAAATCCAAGTTTTGCTGTTGATAAATATAATACTCCCATAACTGGACCAGCAGATGTAGATAGGTAGCATGCATATGTTTTTAGAAGTTGCTCCTCAGGAACAGTCTCAAATGCTTGTCGAAAAATCTTCTCATAGCCACCTTCTGCGAGGACTTTTGTTCCCTGAGCAATTCTTCCAACAGCAGCATCAGCAAAACTAGGGCCCGTTTTCACTGAATCAAATAAAGGTCAGTATGTTTACTTCATGTACCACAAAGGAACTTACTGAGAAAACGTTGACGCAATGATTGATAATGAATATGAATGAAATTAATCAATTCCTAGTCCTGCCATTACTCTATTACTACTGATAACAGAAATATAAGAACACTCTAACAACAGGACAAATATTCATGGAAAAATGCAGATAGTATTCCCCACATTCTCTACTTTAATTATCTTTAAATACCAATTAATTTCATTAGATGATTTTTAATTTCATTGATTTAATATGAATTTGGGTATGTTGCAACTTATGTTGGGCTTAATGATAAAAATGAGCTTAATTAATAGGCTTAAAGACTAGTTATTAGTAAGCAAAGAGACCCAATCCAAAATTATAGGGAAGAGGTCATATTTTTTGTCTTTAAGATTATTTTAGCAAATTAGGTAAAACTTTAAAACCATTTAAACAAGCGTTTCTACTGAAAACCCTACATAAATTGCAACATACCCTAATTCATAAACGATTGCAGAGCGTGTGGAATCTTTTTGAAGGTTTTTAAAGCCCCTCTAAAAACATCAAGAAGCTTGGGTTAGATCCTTTTTTTTTTAAATAATTTTAGGATATATTATGTTTCCATACGGAAAATTCAAAAAAATGTGAGTTCTTGGGGTGTTTTGACTAGGCTTTTGGGGTTGTATAAAACTTTAATATGGGAGATCATTTAAGACATAAAGCACTCGTAAATAGTGTATGATGGCACTCTAATTTTACTTTTAAAGTTATTGCGTTGTATGCACATAGTGGGAAAAAATCCTAATTTTGGAGGCAAACATTAGGGTTATTACAGAGAATGATTCCAATATGTAATTGAGAGTTTGGATATTTATAATACATGTTATTTAAAGTATTTATTATATTAAATCAGTGGGTAGATGATTGAGATTGAGAATTGCACATATACATGCATTATAGAGAAAACATGAGATTTTGAGACTTTTATGTTAGGATTTTTGTAAGGATCTATTGTGGCATGAAATCAAATTATTAGAACTTTATTTTTAGATGGTATGTCGTGAATCTATATTGATTTTACGGTTGTTATATGATTGGGTTCAAGACTAGGCATGTTTATGCATTATAGGGAAAAACTAGGTTTTTCAGTTTTAGGATTTCATACATTCATAATTAGTTTATTTGATCTATATTTTAGGGCTAGTTTGATCATAGTTTTAGGTCTTTCCAAGAATTGTAAAAAGTATGAAGTTAATAGACTTCATTTCTTTTGGTAAAATTTAAGAATATTAGAAATCATAGTATCATAAATTGATATAGAAAAGGATTTATGATCGATTAATTTTGGATTATTTAATAAGGATCATAATTTATGTTAGATTTGATTAAAGCATGTTCTGGACTATTGGAGATTGTGTTCATATTGTGGACCGTCCTTTGAGGTAAGGGAACTTACATAATACACGTCCTCCTATTATTAAACAAAAACAAAGAAGATTTTATTCCATTTTTTATGAAATAATGGTTTATTCAAAAATTAGATTCAATTTGCTTTAGTATAGATGTTTGTAACTCTCAAATGTTATCAAAATTGTTTTATTATCAAAATATTTATTATTAAGAACTAGTGTTAACTGAAATTGTTTAATATACACGGTTGTACCATTTTATTGAAAGGTACTTATCGATTGTTTTTTTGTAGAAATTTGAACTCTAGATAGATTAGTGTCCCGTGCCTTGGTTTAGTGGCCCGTGCCAGCAAGGGATACTAATACTTTTGGTCATCAATATTGATGTAGTGTAAAGTTCCACGATGATGGGCACTTTATTGAGTGTAAGTTTGGCCAAAGGTAGTGCTTAAATGAACTAGTGACGCAATGATTCCCCTTATCATATCGTTCAGTGATTGTTAGTGACTTGTCAAATTTATCATTATCAACAGTGTCACTAGTGCTGTACTTTATTGAATTTAAAATAATTATTTCAAAAGTGCTTCTTATTATTGATTCTTAGGCTATGTTTGATTGGGTGGAAGGATGGAAGGATGGAAGGGGGAGGAGGGGAAAGTGGAAGGAAGGGGAGTTGTGTGTGTGTTTGGTATGGAGGGGAGGGAAGAATGGAAGGAAGAATGGAGGGTAAAGGGAGGGAATTAGCCCCCAAAATCTATCCCCTCAAAAGTGGGTG
>JAESVK010001087.1:176209-243144 GCA_017140935.1 Hamamelis virginiana
TCTCTCTCTCTCTCTCTCTCTCTCTCTCTCTCTCTCTCTCTCTCTCTCTCTATATATATATATATATATATATATATATATATATAGATAGATATATTCTGTATTTTTTTTTTTGCTAAGTTTTATGCTCATCGTTATCGTTTACTCATAAATGAGTAAAGTAAGTGGCGTTTAATTATCTAAGAGCTGAAGAATAGAAAATGGGAGGACATCCATAGGATGGCCATTCAAGATGACAGGTTTTCAGTTTCAAATAGGAAACATTTATTTGATTTACATATTTTGGGCATGTGATAAGTTATTCTAGGAGTTTATTCTTTATTTATATGGATATTGATATATTAAAGAGGCTAAATCTTTACTTGCGTTTAACAAATCAGTTTCATAAAATAAAAGGAATCAAAACATTACAGCAAAAACAAGCAGTTTGGCAGCCCATAAAATGCAAGAAAGAGCAGGAAAATCCTCCCAAAAATAACAAGTTGAAGTTACTTCTAACTAACTAGAGGATATTCTAACCTCACCAAATGGTCACTTCAGAACTGTGAGAGGCCATATAGAAAAGAAAAATAGAATATGATTAATACTATAACAATCCAACCACATCAAAGCCCCCCCCCCCCCCCAACCCCCACCCACACACACACAAAAACAAAAAAGGAAACTTACCCTCAACGCTCAACTAGAAAATAGGGCAGCAAATGCTTCACATTAAAAATATTAGAAATGTTAAGGTAAGTAGGTAGCCAGACTTGATATGCATAAGGACTTAAATATCAGTATCAACAGACATATCGATGGTCCCAAAACACGAATATATCGATCTTATTGAAAATATTGATATCAATTAAAAGATATGATGGATATTATTAGTGGAAATTTTCAGTGAAACTCTACAAAATAATGAATTAGACTACAACACATAATTTAGAATCAAACATTGCAAATTAAATGTATGTAAGACAAGTTTATGTTGTGCAAGGTACAATAAAGTGTACCGCATTAATCAAAATAAATTACAAATTCTACATGAAAGTGTCGCAAACATGGTTCAAAATCTGGGCCGAGTCATCTAGGTCTGGGTAGGGATCGAGACGAGAAGTTCTCCCAAGTCAAATATATGAAGAGAAATCTCATATTTTCATTTCAACCAAGATATCCGTCATTTTGTCTTGTCTCGGCCGAAATCTCGGTCGTCTCATTTTATCTCGACCAATATCTCGGTCGTCTCATTTCATTCCGATCATCACGTCTCGTCTCAGCCAAGATACCAAGTATTTCAACATATTTATTTTATAAGTTAGTCCATTTTTATAAATTTTTAAGTAGTTCTTTTATAATATTCAGAAAAACAACCTAACACTTCATTTGTACAAAAAATAATGATTTAACTTCTGTTAACAATTATATTATTTTTAAAAAGTTAAAATTTAACACATCATTCCATGAGACCGTATCGCACTAGCGCCTATTTTGATGTTTCTTATGATATTCTACCCCCTAGTTATTTATTTTTGCTTATTTGATGAGTTCAATGTGTTTGTTTTATTTTTTCTGATTTTTCTATGTTTTTTTATGAATTTTTTTAAACATTCTTTCATGCCTAAAGTTGTATCTCAGTCGAGACGCAACGAGATGTCCGTGACCGAGACGTCCGCGACCGAGACTTTGAACCATGGTCGCAAAACATTGTATGCTAATATTGGAATTCAATGTGGGGTTTGTATTGATTCAAAAGGCTAATTGTATGCTAATAGCCTAATATTGGAATTTAGTCCTTTTGGGTCGATCCAAAGTGGTGATGGATCGATCCAAAATGCTGGAAGTCCAAAATTGGCAAACAGCAACCTTTTAGATCAATCTAGGACCACATTGGATTGTTCCAAATCCTGTACTTTGTCAAATTTCACATACAGAGACAATTTGGATCGATCCAAGACCACATTGGATCAATCCAAGTACGGGAAAAACTGTTTTTACTGCAAATTTACTGTGCTGATTTATGATGATGTCACTAGGGCGTACTTGGCACTATAAATTCATTCTTTTCTCATCATCTAGGGTAAGAGAGCCTCCAAAAAGCTCCATCCCTTCTCTCATTAACTCTAGAGGCTATAAAGTGATCTCATTCTAGAGTATAATCTCATTTTCTTCCATCCAACTCAATAGATATTGTGCTAAACTCAATTGTGATGGATTGTAAACCTTGAAAACTACCATTAATCATTCATGGTGATTGATCTCTGTGGAGATTGGTGAGTTATCTTTGTGGAGATTGAAGACTACATATCTTAGCACACTAAGGCTTGGGGTAGAAGCTCCATGTATGGTATAATCTCTGTAACTTCTTTCTTTATAGTGCATTGCTTGTGTTTCTCCCGTGGTTTTCTCTCGAAAGGGTTTCCACATAATATCTTGGCTTCCTTGATTTAAATTTCTGTATCAATTGCTTTATAAGTGGATTATCAAGAAGGATGGAATGATGTCTGCTTTAATCATGAATCCATCTCGATAATCTTGTTGTCATGTGATAATTGTGGAGTTAACGTGTTTGTGATTAGTTATAAATCACTGTTTTTAATACATTTCATGTACGTAATGGTCATGCTTCTGTGATTTGCTTAGTTGGCTCAATCAATCAATCTAGATCTAGGGGATTTAGTAATTATCAAGTCTAATATCGTATTGATCGGAATATATCACCGATATATTGGATATTTTAGTCCTTGCCTATAACAATGCATCATTTGGACTGAGTAAAGGTTCGTTAGTCTCCCAAATCCATTCATCTACTATATCCTCATCAATAAATATATGATTTAGGTCGATTGGATTGTAGCAGTCCTCATCATTGTTTCTACTCATGTGATTCCTCATTAGAAGCCATAAATTGTAGTGCACGTACACAATTTACTCCAATTTTCTCATAGCAAGTCGATTTCGAATTTTAAAAGTTGCTCCAATTTTAATATGTACGGTGAAATGGCTAAAATAATAGCTATTATCGCTTAAGGATCTGATTACCACCTAAGTCCTAAGTTGTTCAGGATCTCCCTAAGCTAGTTCAATGCCAAAGTCAGGTTAATTGTAAACTTGAATGAAGGTTGAAATCCTAAAATAAAATACATACGTCCTCCCTTTCAATGGAAGGTCCCTTTTATAGTGCCTTCCTAGCATCTGGACGTGACTGGTTGGGAAAGGCAAGTCATGATTGGTTTCTTTGGTGTAAGGTCCTATTCCAGCCGGCTTAATGCAGGCACGCCTCTTTTTGTCCCATCGTATTTAATGCAACAGGATTGGTTGGTGAGGGTTGGTGGGCTTACCTTTTCCGGTAGATATAGTTTCTTCATGAATGACTTCCTGGTCCTTCTTATTACCTAGTTAAATTATTCTTTATCCGGTTTGAGGTACAAAAGGATGGCTTCATCTATAGTTGAGTGTAAGTATTTCTAGCCATTTTGGGATAGTATTTTGGTGGCAAAGTGATTCGCCGGTCCTCATTGCCAATCTAAGCAGAGTTTGTTGGAAACAACCAGATAAAATAAACCGCATCATCTCACCCTTCTGTATTTCCCTTCTTTGGTCAACGCATCCACTCCTCATTTAATACATGTGAGCCCCACTTCTACTGACCAGTCACATTCCATAAACATGTTTATGAGGTGTTTAGGGGACAATTTATCTGCCTTTAATAATGGGAGCAATTCTAGCTACATGATTGGACTAGGTGCACATGGTTCCTGCATTGCCCCCTTTTGTCATTTTCTTGCTTTCCAGATAGCTCGGGAAACTATAAAAAGTTGTTTCATTTAGACCCCTCCATATCTAGCGAGCTAAATGAGAGTATGGATTCCGAATGACACAAAAGTGAAGACTTCTCAAAAGGGGTTGCCAGATTTCGTCCATCTTCCCCCTATGTATTTTAAGGCCCGCCTACGACTCCTATTCCCCCAATTGATTTGTAAGGTGCTTTATCACTTAGCTCCCAAGCAAGTAAACCCTAACTTTTACCACATCCTCAACTACATCCTATCCCTGAATCATATTTTGGGCATTAATCTGAATCTAATACTCCATTGCTATGCTTGCAGAGCCATCGATGCCCACCGTACCTACTACCTGACTACTTATTCAAAACTCACTTTGATGCGAAACACTTTCCCCCACCCCCACCCCCACCCCAAAATAAAGATAAATATTGGGAAAACAAGATGTTTACATTCTCGGGCGACTAGGAGTTCAACCCTATCCCGGAGGAAGAAAAGGTGCATACCGTTCTTAGAACCTGGGGTGCACCTGGTAAACCTTATACACGTATTTCATTTTAGTTAAGCATGGTTTGTTTTTGTACACATTTTTACGGTAGAAATTTGAATGGACCTTATGTGAGCAAAGTTTTCAAGAGTTCAAATACTAATTAGTAACCACTCCAGTGTTGACAATTCCATTAGGTTCAAGCAGCTTTGTAGTTTGTAGTGATGTTTCCCACAAATAACTTGGGTGTGTTTTGATGCAACATGGAAAGGTGGTGGCCTATGCTTCTAGACAGCTCAACCCTTATGAGAAGAATTATCCCACTCATGATTTTGAACTTGCAGCTGTGATCTTAGCTTTGAAAATTTGGAGACACTATTTATATAGTGAAACTTGTGAGATCTACATTGACAAAAAAGCTTGAAATACTTATTTCCCATAATGAGTTGAACCTCAGACAGAGACGATGGATTGAATTAATGAAAGATTTTGATTGCACCATTCAATATCATCATGGTAAAGCTAATGTGGCAGCAAATACCTTAGGAAAGCAGGGGACGCATAGTAGCTCGGGCAAAGGTGTTCACTTGAAGAGCTAAGGAGGTTAAAAGTTACTATTCAAGTGCAAAAGTTTAGCATGATTTTAGCTAAAGTGCAACCGAGTTTTGTAAAGAGAATTAAGACTTCCCAGAGTTGCATCATTGAAGAAGTAAAGAAGGGTAATAGACCTAAATTTGTGATTAAAATGATCGCATTTTGAGCTATGGAACTAGACTATGTATTCCTAATGATTTTAAGTTGAAGAGAGAAATTATGGTGGACGCTCATGAAATGAGCTATAGAATACACCCAGGTGTTACTAAGATGTATCATAACCTAAGAGAGCTATATTGGTGGAATAACATGAATAGGGAGATAACCTTGTATATATCACAATGTTCGATGTGCCAACAAGTGAATGTGGAACATTAAATGCTAGTAGGTTTATAATGGACTTTGTGATTGGAGTTCCAAAGACACTAGGAAGGAATCATGCAATTTGGGTAATAGTTGACGGAAGGACCAAGTCAACATACTTTTTAGCCAAAAAAGGCTACTTATTCATTGGATAAACTAGCTCAGTTGCATGTCAAGGACATTGTAAAGTTTCATGGAGTATTAGTATCGATTGTATTTAATATAGACCCACAGTTCACTTCTTGATTTTGGAGGAGCCTTCAGACTGCCCTTGGGACTAGGTTAAATTTTTGTTTTGACTTTCATCCTCAAACATATGGCCAATCTGAGCAAACTATTCAAACTTTGGAAGATATACTTAGAGCTTGTAGATTTGAAGGGTGCCTAGGATACTTATTTGCCTTTAGTGTTGTTTGCTTATAATAATAGACATTAGGCTAGTATCAGTATGGCGAGCACATGGTTTTAAGTATCGGGTAACGGGTCCGTAACGGGTAACGGTAAAGGGTAACGGGTATCGGGTGTATCGGGTGATACGTAACGGGTAACGGGCGCCGTGGCCGTGAAATTTTTTTTTTTTTTCACACCAACCCCAAAATGCTTTGATATGCTTGTATTAACCTCTGAGTACTATATTTTAATGTTTTCAAAGAGTTCTAGTGCATTTTTGATAAATGTAATTTTGAAAAACTGTGACTTTTTTGTTCTTTAAAATGTTATCATTTTTTCACAGTCAATTTTCTCATAAACCAACCGTTGGATCACTTTAATTTTTGGCAGGCATGGCATACATAATAGGAGTATCTAATCCAACGGTCAGTTTTTTAAAATTTTCACCACAAGTGGCTCTAGCATCAAGTGCACTTGATCATAACAGTAATTTTATATAATTAATTATTTTTATCAATTAATTATTATTTATACAGAGTTATGTAAAGTTAATGAACATTTTAAAAATTATTAAAAAATATATTATACTTTATTTAAAAGTTAAAGAGAAAAAATGTTTTATTAAAAACAAAAATGTATTAATCTTTTTTTATTTTTGGTAAAAAAAATATATTAATCTTTATAAATTATTCCTATCAACTCCTTATTTGGCATTTTTGACTTTGTTGACCGATCCATACCCATTTAAAGTTGTTAAAAATGACTAACGACTAATGGAGACTGAAGGAGAGTTCGCAGCTGCGAAGACAGAAACTCGAGGATTACCTGCAACGCGAGGCTGCGACTGGCTTCGAAGCTTCAGATCTGCGATGGCCTACCAGATGCGATGACAAGAAGCTTGGTGTGGCTGGATCTGCTCGGCGGGAGTCTCACCGGCGAGGATCTTCCAGCGGCGGCGGCGACGGCGATGGCAAGACATGTTTTTTTCTCTGATACCTTCTCTTTTCTTCTCTTATGATTTCTTCTTCAAATCTTCTCCAAAGGGTATGCTTTAGCTTTTTTTTGAAAAAATGCATATTATTTTGTTATGAATTCTTTGATTGTCAAGAATCTCTGAGAAATCAGTGCAAAATCTGACTTTGGGGCCTCTCTACGATGCGTATCGGAAAGGTGTAAAGGTCCGATACTACCCGATACGTATCGTATCGGGACCGATACGATGGGAATTACATTACACATACCGTATAGGGGAGTATCGCGTATAGGTGCTGTGGAATTCCGATACGTATCGGGCGATACGTATCGTATCGGGCGATTTTTTAAACCCTGGGCGAGCATTGTAGGGGAGGAAATGTAAACTGACAATTTGCTGGGATAAAATTGGAGAGCATAAGCTTATTGGCCATAAATTAGTACAAGTGACTTCAAAAAAGGGTGCTCAGATTTGACAAAGACTTAAAGTGGCTTAAACTGGACAAAAGAGTTACACCGACAATGGAAGATGACTTGATTTTCTTAAAAATATCCCCAACAAAAAGCATAATGAGGTTTGGTAAGAAGTGCAAGCTGAATTTGAGGTATATTGGACCTTTTGAGATTGTTGGCCAAAATAATAACCCAAAAGGAAATTAAATTGGGTCTAAAATAAATGTTAATAAATTATGCTGAAATAAAAAACTAAATATACAAGTGTAAATGAAATGCTTGAACACTCGAAATAATGATGAATAAATGCACAAATGAAAATATAAGAGAGGAGAGAAATTAAACTGGATGATTTTAACATAAACATCAAACCTTACAACCACAAGAGCGTCCCACTCTTGCAACAAGGGTTCACCCAAACCTTAGCAACCCAATATAAATTATTTAAAGTTGATTATGTACAATAAAGACTCCTTTACAGTAGATTAGCATAATTGAAGCTCACACTAGAATCTTTCAAAGTTGGAACTAATAGGATCAAGAGAGATTGATAATTTGAGGGCATAAAACTCACAAGAATGATGAGAACTAAACAAGTGTATGATTTCTATTCTTGATAAAGTCCAAAAGATGAGTATTTATAAGCCCAAAAGTCAATATGGTCATTTAAACATAAGAAACTAGCCGTTAACAACTTTTCTACACTTCCTGTGTGAACGGCCACTAACCTTGCCCGAACGACCTAGCCGTTAAGTACAAAAAGCTGTAGAAAAAATGCATACAAAAAGTTATCGTTCGAATGGCCTGAGGTCCCGTTCGAACAGCCTGTCGCATAGCAAAACCTTACTCTTAGGTCCGTTCGGAGAAAGCTTTTTATTCAAATGGCTCTACAATCTATTCGAATGGGCTAAAGCACATTTGAGTAAAAAACTAATTTTAAGTTCATTAAACCGTGCTTCAACCAAGGCAAGTCTAGGCATAAAGATGATAACTAAGTGAAGTTCAAATAATGTATGCCTAAACCATACAATAAACCTAAAATAAATTTAACCAATAAAGTCCAAGGTTCCTAAAACCCAACTAAGTCAAGGTCTTGAACTAAAAGAGTCCATCCCATATAGAGAGATTTAACAATTTTGTCCTAACAATCTGACATAGGGATAATAAAAGTCTTCAACCCTTGAGCCTTCATTTGGCTTCCATCCTTGATCTTCAAAAAGCCATGCTCATTTGCTTTTTGATCTTCACGCAATTTATCCTCAAGAGCTTGAAAGCTTTGCTTGAGTTCATATGCATTTGGTTTCTCGAGCATGATGCTTCCATGAATTCATATCTTTCCAGATTTAAAACTCAAATACAAACCATTAGAAACACAATACAATGTGTTTGTTATCATCAAAAATTGTTGGATTGCAGTCATAAGGCTAACAAGATATTGAAGAGAGCTAGTACTTCAGCCCATAAAGTTGGATTACCACCAAAGTTATCAAGAGTGCATAATGTGTTCTGTATATCAACTCTACGAAAATATGTGCCAGACCCATCCCATATATTGGAGTATAAACCCATTCAAATTGAAGAAGATTTATCTTATAAGGAGGAACCAATTTAGGTTTTGGAAAGCAAAGAGAAGGCACTTCGCACTAAAATGATAATGCTAGTGAAGGTGCACAAGTTATCACTAAGCCCTACATAAGCTATAACATACCTCAATTCATATTAAATCAATATCCAATCAAGGTAAAAAATCATAGTTTGAAATTAATTGAAATTTAAAGATAATTAAAGTAGAAATGCATGTTGTTACTATGGAAAGCTAGAGATCAAAATGCTCACGAGAATCAGAAGAAAATGAATCCAATAGCAGAAGCCTTCATTTTAAAACACACAGCCAACCCCAAACACATGAAGCAACTGCCATCCAACTTAACAAAAGTGTCCAAACGGACTTACAAAACTATAATTGCTATAAGGAACAGAAGTGAACTATCTACTATCTAGTTATCTCCATATTGTCCTCTCTTGCAGATATCAAGGATTAAAGGCTCTAAATAATGCTACTAGGGACAGAAGTGAACCATCTACTATCCAGTTATCTCCATAATGTTCTCTCTTGTAGATATCAAGGTTTAAGGACTCTCTATTGAGAGCTCAAAGGTAGTCTCTTACAAATGGTGCTAGGATGAGGGGTCTAGGGCCAAACCTTGAAAGTAACAGTCTAGCTAGATATGATACAACATGAAGTTAATATACAATCATTTTTTTAAGATCTCAAGTAGCACCTAGATGTGAGAGAAAACTAGAAAAGAAAATAAGAAGATGAAAATACATTGTGAATTGAAGCAACCTTTGCTACACTCGACAATCAACTCACCAAGCAAGCACTGAGTTCTAAGGTTTAAATAATCATTCTGCACAATTAAAAGTCAGTATGCCAAGCAAGCACCAACTTCTAAGGTTCAAATGTTCCTTGTTCCACCTAGAAAAGGTAGATTTTTGTGGACCTTTTTATATATATTTTTTGATAGAGTAAGATCTAATATCTATATATACATAATTGGATCCTTGTTGTATGGGGCTTTGTTTTGTCAAATGATCAAATCTACATAACAAGTCTGTCCATGATAGATCTGGACAAGGACTAGCAAGATGAGATTTGAACCCTGTTTGATTGCCAGATGGGGGAACTGAATGCTAAATTGGAAGAACTCAAGGGACAACCTGCCTAACAGATGACACATTAAATTGTTCAAGATCACTCAATCCCCCTTCAGTGATATTATTATAGGGGAAGAGCTCCCCTGGAAATTTAAGGTCTTTAAATTCAATATGTATGATGGGATAGTAAACCCCATGGATCACCTCTACCATTACCAGTAAGTAATGGCTCTTGTAGAAGATAGGGAAGCTCTCCTCAATGGGCTCTTCCCATTGAGCTTGAAGACCCCACTTTGGCTTGGTTTCACCAACGAAAGCCCAATTAGTTATGGATTTCATCGAGCAGCATACAAACCTCGTGGCTCAATAAACAGGCAGCAAAGGCAACAGAAAGATGCCGACTGTCTTTTCAATGTCGGGAAAGGGGAGAGCGAGACGCTCAGCGAGTATGCCTGTAGCTTGAATATTATTCTAAAAACATATTGCATAGAAAGAGGAATCCAAGGCTTTGAGTATCAACTGTAGCTCGAATGGAAACCGTCATAGTAGGCTGTCTTTTTGTTTATCTTGCCTATGTTTAAAATTCTAAAAAATGGACCAGGTTAGGTCTACTCTCTTATTGTTATCTAATTTTTAAATAAACCAACTTACAGTTAATTTTAATATTTTAAAAGAAACTATGTTTATGTCCTATTTTCTATACAAGCCAAAATAGATTTACAAAAAAGGGGTGCCAGACAGTAGTGAAATAAAAACCAATCATACTCATCTTCAGCTGGCCAACTTTTAATATTTGCCAAACAACCCCTTGCAGTTCCAGGTATCTATTTCAATATTATCAATATTGAACCATACCGGGGCATTAAAACTGTTGACCCTGACCATCTACTAGTCTGAGTAATTCATCTAACCAAATAAAACCGAAAACTGCTGAAACATGTTTGACCCAACCAGGTTTTGCATGACTTGTTAGACCCAGCCAGATTTTAAAAGACCTGATTCAACTACACATATAAAATATTTAAATTCAAACATCATGACAAGAAGTATTTGAACCCTTGACCTTTATGTAAAATTATTATATTTCTTAGATTAATTTCAATAGCTTGTGTTGTATTCCTTATCTTTGAATATAATGCATTGCATGATGTATTAGCTAATACCCCCAATAGATGATACAATCAAAATCACATTTAATTCAGAAGCATTTAAAATCTCATATAGGTCTTGTATTCCTCCATTTGGCATTGATTCTAGCACAAAACTATTCTTGAAAACCTTTAATTTAAACCTTGAACTTCCTAAGTCAACTCACGATCTATTCACAGTAAAGTTTCACCCGTAGTCGTGTCCATGCACAAACATGACTCAAGATCATCCAAGACAAAGACGTCCTAGGAAAATCCCTAAAATTCCAAAGTTGAACATCTCTTATTTTCTATTTACTGATTATATATATATATATATATATATATATATATATATATTGAAATGATCCAGTCATCATTTGCTGACTTTGTTAAAGTTAATTAAATAGACGTACAAAATAAATGCCAGCATCCATTGCAAAGTAACATCTAAAATACTCTGAAAATTAACAGGCAACGAAAATTGCATAATATACATCCACGCCAAAAATAAATAAAAAATAAAAAATAAAAAAACACCATAATTCAAATCCAAAAGTCAGACACTTACAGTGTTGCCACATGTTCCCAGCAACATCTTCGGCTTTCTTGGTCGCCTCTACTGCCTTCTTCCCCCATTTTCCAAGCACATCCCGAACCGAATCCACCTTATCTGATCAAAAACAAATATCCTAAACTTCTTCAATTCCGAAACAATTGCACAACTCGCAATTCAATCAAAAGCCCCAAATTTCTAATCCAATATACGCAAACTAAAAATGCTAAAGAGAACTTCAAAAACCAAATCAATGGAATCACCGGACACAAAGAAATTGTCTACTGATACTCACTCTTCACGGACGACGACGGCGCCGGGGAAGAAGAAACGTAAGGATTGGACTCGGGAGGCATGGTGGTGGCAGAGTTTTCGGCGATCGGAGCAGGAGATTCGCGCTGGGCAGCCGGCAGGGGATTACTTGGTGGCTGTTGGGGCGGCGATTGCGTGCCCATGGAGACGGAGGTCCAGTTCTCGACCTGGGTGGGAGGGGGAGGAACGACGTCGTTGGGATCAAGCTTAGGGTAGGGAGCATAGTCGGAGGAGTGAGAAGGGTTGTTGTGGTGATCAGAGTCGGGCTTCGTCACATGGGATGGATCTTCTTGATGCTGATTCTTCATGTTTTTATGGATCCGTTCGTGTGTCTCTCTCTCTCTAAGCGGATACAGGAAGAGAGTGAAAGCCCTAGAAGGTGTGTGACGCGAATCGCGATTCGCGAGGAATGGCGGATGAGCAAGCGTTTGAATATAATTGGGTGAGTCAAGATCTCAAGGTTCTTTTGAAATTATTCTTTCGGACTTGAGGTTCCGCAGATGCCCTGCCGACTTTAAAACCTGTCACCGGCCTCGCTTACTGCACTGCGACGTTGTTTATATTTTTATCCATCGCTTCAAATAAGAAATTCATAATCCATACTGGCCGTTAAATTTGAAATTTTGCAATGTGATGCCTGACTCTCTACCAAGATAAAGCATCTCCGATCTATACATAATCCATACTGGCCCTTAAAGCATCTCCGATGCATATGTAATTTGAAATATCATTACTAAAATTTGGTACCGATGCATATGTCATTTGAAATATCATTACTAAATTTTGGTACTGAAATCTAATAAAGCTGTTAATATAAGGTGCACCTAACATCAAGTGTCTTTTTTTAGAGCCACTTGTTGAATATATTTTTGAAAACTGACCTGTTGGATTTGATACTTCTTTCATATAAATCATGTCTGCCAAAAATCACGTGATCCAACGATTGGTTTCTGAAAAATATAACTTTGAAAAATTATGATTTTTTTGTTCTTTAAAATGTCACCTTTTTTTTCACAGTCGGTTTATGAAAAAAAAAAACGACTGTTGGATCACTGTGATTTTTGGCCGGCATGATATATATAAAAAGAGCATCAAATCCAATGATCAGTTTTTGAAAATATGCTCAACAAGTGGCTCTAAAAGAGGGGCACCTACATCACCTGATATTTGAAGCTCTATGATTACTCCAATGATATAATATTTGGAATGTCAAATCTTGATAACAGCACATGAAATTACCAAACTTGGCACCTTAAATGGTATATTTGCCATTTGTGCCATGTCACATATTTTTCTTTCAAAAAGTTAGAAATGCTAAAATATAGTATTAATACATTGGAGCATACATGTGCTAAATATTTGCATTTTTGCCATTTAGTGACATTTGATGTGCCCATCAAATAGCATGAACGCATTGAAAATTCTCTTATGTTGAATTTTTTAGAACTTTGGATTTTTCTCTTTCTTTTGGATTTTTTAGCCATGGTCCTTTGTTTAGGATCTGAAATGGGTAAAAAACGACAAGTCTATGGCTTCAGCTAATACCTGAAGAGAGGCTCCGACTACAAGCATAAACGTAATTAAAAGCAATCCAACCTACTTGGTATAATCAAGACCAGAACGAAGTAAGGGTTGCAAGATTTTCCCCCTCAATGTTGGAGGCTTAGACAAAAATGATCGATACAAAATTGACGATATGGGTACAATAGCTCATATCCAAACTAACTCCAAAGTCCACATGGTTAGATTCAAATCGAGCTCACTATTCAAGCAGATCAACACACATGGATCATGAACCAAGTTTATTAAGCTCAATTTTAGATTACTAGCTTACCGGACAAGATGGGATGCATGAATACCGATCACTATCTGATGATGTCGAAAATAGATAAGTGTTTAGATTGGGCTAGTCGGAAACTCAATCGGGTTAGATTCCGACCTCTTACACCGGTGTGGTGTTTCTCCTACAAAGCTCCGACGAACAAGTTAGTTTCTTTAGAGTGAATGCAATGAAAAAGTGTAATAAATGGGAGGTTATTACTCACCTTTCTTATGAAGTAATGATCCCTTTTATAGGACGATCATAGAGATGATCACTCGAGTGCCTTTTCCCATCTTTTAAAGTTTACCGACATCGGATCAGTTCGGCATTTAAGACCCTTTATGATCATTAATTGATCATTTAAGGCCTGACAAGAGATAACCTTAAAAGATTTGATTGTCTGAATCTTACATTGGAAGATGACCTGAGATCCCTGCTAATATCTCATATCAAATCTATTTAATGCATGTCCTTCAACACATTTGGCTTCAGACTATCTTTATGAGGCGGTTCGGGGAGATCAGCCAACATGAATAAGTCAGGTATACCTTACAGATCAGAGGTCGGGCATCATAACGTACACGTGTCGTGATATGGATAAATGACGATTTTTTCCCTCTTCACTATCGATTGGCTGAAACCAATTTGAAAAAGGAATCCACTTCTTCATTTGCAAAATTTAAAGCAACCAATTTGAATTAGGACTCCAATTATAGAGAGTCATCTTGACAAGGAAAGACTACTACAATTCAAATTCCTAAATATAGAGAGAGGCTAAGCATTTTTGCCACCTCACCAATTTCCCCCGAATGCTTCTCTTTAATGTATATAGTTTAAATTAAAAAAAAATAAAGGATATTTATGGCTAGCCATGCCCACCATGGTTAGAGAACATATCATTTTGGCTAGCCAAAATCAGAAGACAAAATAGTATTTGGCTATTTTAGCTATCCAAAATAGCTAGTCATGCATGGTTGGAGATGCTCTAAGCTTTATAATAATTACTTCTTAATTTTCTTATATAAAAATACGTTATGTTAACCCAAAAATGCTAAGTAATGAACGCCCTTATAAAATTTCACCCTCTAAATTAATGAATCTAGTAGTCCATCAATTTTCATCATCAATAACATCTCATACTGAATTAAAATAAGGGGAAAATACACTTTGCACCCCTGCACTTTAAAAGTAAACACTTGACCCCCTGCACTTTCAAATTTTGACATAAGGGTGTACAGTGGCTTATGGTATTTGATTATATTGTGATTTTACCAATATACCCTAACCCTGAAAACTATTAAATACACTTTAAAACCCATTCAACTCTCCCATACCCCATCTTCACCGCCTACATCGCCACCGCCGCCAACAACATCTTCCCAAGCCCCTTCCTCATGTTACACTCCCTCACAAACAGATCCTTTATATAAAACCCAGGCTTAGCCAAAAACGTCGAGTAATTCGGGAAGAACAACACAAATCTCACCACCATCGCACCACCATTTTTAGCGGCGAAGGAGGATCTGAACACTTCCGCTCCTGGGTCACTAATGGGCAGGTCAAGATTGAAAGTTCTGCAAATTAGAGGGAAAAGAAAGAAAGTGGGGTTTGGCACGAGTAAGAAGGGCTGTGAAAAAACTTCGAGGAGGAAGATGGTGAAAGATTGGAAAGAGGGAGAGTTGAAAAGGGTGGCGGAGAGAGAAGATTCAGTGGCAGTGAAGAGGTGGGTGAGGCGCTTTTACACCGCTGCTACCTCAATCTTTTTCTTTGCTACTGCTCCATACCCAAATCTGTTATAGAGCCTCCATGGCTACCGTTGCCTCCATTTGTGGGTTATGTTTTTTATTTGCAAAATTTTGATGCTAAAAATCTAAATTTTTAACCAAAGGGCTTGATAAATCAAGCTTGAAATTTATTGCAAGAGAAATTCGAGGCACGCATGGAAATTGGAGTTAAAAAGTATGTCCAATCACCTTCTTCAATTAGACAAAGAATATGTGAAAGAAGGTAATGCTGCAGAAACAGATATGTTAATCACTGAGGCATGCATGGAAATTGGAGTTAGGGTTTATGGGGTTTACAAATCCACGCTTATTAGTTTCATCAACAGCGGATTGATGGTTCCACGCTTATTAATTTCATCAATAGCGAATTGATGGTTTGCGTGCAAGACAACTGGTTTCTTCAAATGGCTCCGTAATAACTGTAGAGGGAGAGAGAGCGGCAATTTGGTGATTTAGCCCGCCTTAGAATTATATTGTACAGATATGATTGTGAAATTGGGATGCAAATTGAGGCATTTTGTGAAGTGGAATTGATCTTATTTTTAAAAATACAAGAATGGGTTTGAAGGGTTTTGTTTTGATTTAAAAAATACAAGAATGGGTTTGAAGGGTTTTGTTTGATTTTGGTTCATGTAAATGTGGGTCTGTGCAATTGGGATTTCTGCTGCGGTTTTGATGCTTCAAAAGAACACAACGTTGTTTGATTTTGGTTCATGTAAATGAGAGCGTTGCTCCCACTGCCGGCGACATCATCGGCTTCCGACCACCGGTGTTGCCAACCTCCCCAAACCCACGCCGAAGCTTCGTCAATGCCACCACCGACGAATTTTCGGGTCAGGCAAGCTAAAAAAAATGGGTAGGCGAATTTTCGAGTTTGGTAAGCTAAAAAAAATGACTAAGGACATTTTTGTCCTTTTATAGTCAAATTTAAGTCACATGATGTCAAGTGACATTATAACCGTTAAAAAAACAAATGTCCAAGTAACGGAGGGGTGCCAAATTTTGAAAGTGCAGGGGGTCGATTGTTCACTTTTGAAGTACAGGGATGCAAAGTGTATTTTCCCCTTAAAATAATGTAGTCACTAAAAACTTATTTTCTTATATATATATATAACATATCAGAAATAAACATTCAATTAGTTTAGGAACTCCCTTATGGATAAAAGTTGGATTCATGAGTCTAGGGTTAGCCTTGCATATGTCGAGGGGATTGGACAACTCTTCGACTTTGCATTTGATAACGGTTCTTTAGGTGGAAGGATAAAATGTCCATGTACACAATGTTGTAATGTATATTGGAATAATCTACGTGGTGTATACAAACACTTGATATGCAATGGAATTAATAAGGTTATGCCAATAATATTTGGATTTGTTATAGACAATTGAAGTTTCTTAACCATCATAATTGAACTTTGCTTCAAGAAGCTAGAATCACATGAAGTTGATGATATGCATGGCATATTACATGAGATATTTGGAATCTCAAATTTTGATGATGGGGCACATGAACTAGCCCCTCGGCTAATGCTAAGGGGCCTAATACAGAAGCAACTACATTTTATAATTTGGTAAAAGATGCCAACCAAGAGTCGTACCCTAGATACAAAAGATTAAGCAAACTTTCTTTCATTGTTCATTTATTTTATATTAGGTGTCTTAATGGATTGAGCTACACTACATTCACCATGTTGCTTGAGTTACTAAAAGACTCATTTCCTGAAGGATAAACATTGCCTAACTCTTTCTATCTTGCTAAATAAATCATTAGGGTATAATAAGATTGATGTATGCCTTAATGATTGCATTTTATACTCAAAACAATATGAAAATGCTTCTAAATGTCCTATATGTGGTGCGTCAAGGTGGAAAACCACCAATAAAGGTGTCACACCTTCATCTAACAAGGATATAAAAATACCTACTAAGGTTTTGTGTCATTGAAGCTAAGGCTTCAAAGGCTCTTATGTAAGCTAAAACAACTTCCTCCATGAGATGGCATGTATATGGTAGCCCCAAAGATGAGGTGTTAAAGCATCATGCTGACTCCAAATATTGGGGAAGACTTAACAACCAATACTTAGATTTTGCTATGGAGCTTCATAATGTCAGACTTGGTTTAGTAAGTGATGGTTCTATTCCATTTGATACAATGATCATTTTAAGGCCTATTGTTTTGATTCTATATAAATTGCCACCTTAAGGGAACCTTATTTTATGATGTCGTTGCTTATTCCTAGGCCTAGTGCTCTTGGGAATAATATTGATTTTTATTTGCTGCCCTTAATAGATGAGTTAAAAGAGTTGTGGGTGGATGAGGTAAAACTTATGATGCTTCAAGTAAATATAATTTTTTTTATGTTATATTTTGAGCATAAGTAAGTTATTTTAGCTTCATTTAATTATGGGTCCCGCAAATCTTTTGAGATGGACCCATATTGGAATGCATTCATCTCAATAAGGAGATTAATGTATTGTATTAATAAGTTCAAAATACTAATGTTTTGAATGAAAATTTGTAAATTAAAATTACCAATTTGAAAGTGGTTGAAGGTGGTAGTCATCTTTGTCCCACATTGAATAAATAGTGGGTAGCTTGTGTGCTTATTATTCAAGTACTCTTCTTCTTCTTTATCTTATTCTTTTATTAAATACTATCATAGTTGGTATATAATTTTGTAAACTACAGAATTATTATACAATCTATTAGGTTTAGCTTTTGAGTGTTGGCTTGTTTTGTTTCAAAACTTGGTTTGGGTTGTACATTTATAGAGGTGTACTAATGATCACAAGAGAAGCCGTGCTCAAAGTTCCTATCTCACCATGGATTAGGACGGTAAGTGACTTAGTGACCTAAGAATCATGATTAGGTGGTTAGAAGTTTGTGCACCCTTGTTAATTGACCAAGTCTTATTCAAAATACTCAAGTGGGCATTTTTCAAAGTCCATGGATCAATCCAAGGGTGTCTTGGATCGATCCAATATCATTTGAATTTCAAAACAGAAGCTTGGTTCTTGTTCATAGCAAGCTGGATCGATCCAAGCTATGTCTGGATCGATCCAATTTCAATTAAACTTCATCTACAGAAGCTGTGTTTAAGTTCATACCAAGCTGGATTGATCCAAGCTATGCCTGGATCGATCCAAGTTCGTGAAAACCTAATTTTCTTTTACTTTTTATCCTGTTTTTTGACTGGTCACTTTACCACCTATATAAAGATTAGGTCACTCGAGATTTGGGTGAGCTCAGCCGCCAGAGAATGTTTCTATTTTGAGCCCTAACTTAGTTTTTCCTTGTGTGAACCTCTTGCTCCTTTCTTTTCGGTGAGATTCATATTGAATATCCATTCATATCTTATGGAGTGATCTTAGATTTGTTTAGAAACCTTGGAAACCAGATTTAAACATCTTTGGTGAGAAATCTCTATGGAGATATGACTTTTCTCATGGCTTTTGGATGATGGCATCAAGAGTGAGGCCAATGAACTTGGTTGCAGAGCAAGCTGTGAAGATGGAGGACTCATTGGGATGAGTTGATGAGATCTTAGTACGCTAGGCCAGGGTTTGGTGAGTTCGAGTGTATGGTATAATCTCTGTACTCCTTTTTCAAAGTGGATTGCTGTTGTTCTCCTGTGGTTTTTTCCCGAAAGGGTTTCCACGTATATCTTGTGTTGATTCTCTGTTTTGAGATATAACTACTAACTATCAAGAAGGATGGAATGACATCTATGTTCATGGATCCGTCTTGATAGTTGAAATATTTGTGTTTCATGTTTAAAAGGTGCTTATTATTACTCCTGCTAAAATGAAATCAGTTTATTGGTGTGTGTGATTTGAGTTGAATAATGTGTAGTACTATAGATCTATAGGGGATTAGGTTTTTCACAATCTATTTTGTATTATTTAATTAACTATTTTGTTATTTAACACAATATTATCCAATTCTAGATAATCCAAATATCATTTTTTCTAACATTTTATATGTGATGTGTTATTATGGACAATTAGTGACTTCCTGATCGTACCAAACAAGGGAGGTTATTCCTTGTTAACAATCAAGATTTAAATTTATAAGCATTGTTATCAAACCCGGACTGGACCGGCTGATTCAACCGGTTGAACCGGGAACCGGTCCCCTCTCCGGTTGGTTTAACCCACAAAAATCCATTTAAAAAAAAAAAAATCGTTCAACCCGGTGGTTCAACCTATCAAACCGGTTAAAAAACCGGACAACCAGTTTTTTTTTTTTTTTTTGAAATTTTTTAAGGTGCTAAAATGACTAAAATAGTCTCAATATTTTTAAAATCTCTTAAAGCCAAGAAGGCTAAAAAGGCAAATTAGTCTTAAAAAATCCCAAATAATAAAAAGAAACCAGAGCACCTCATTTAATAATACAATATTCTTATCTTGCATTTTAAAAAATATATATAATAAATATTGATCAATAGTAATTATCAATTTTCAATTTTGATGATTGCAGATAAATTCAAATATATGAATTGATTGTAAATATATTTTGAATCATTTACAGCTTTTATTCTAATAAATAAATAAATAATATATTTATGACGTCACAGTTCAACCCGGCGGTTCAATTGGTTAAACCGGTTGACCCTTAACCCAGTAACTTTTTCGGTTCAATGAACGGTCCGGATTTTAAAACAATGTTTATAAGGACTCGTGTTGTTACTTTAATTCAGTTGAGTTTCGGTAAGCACGGGTGTTGAACCACAGCTACTAGAGGCTGAGTTATGAGAAACTTAGCAAGTTCAATTCTAATTAAAGAAAATCTCTTGTTGATTGATTGGTTGTTTAAGAACTAATTAAATTGAAGTTAATAAAAATGGATGGTTAATGGAAGCAAATATCAATAAAAAGAAGCCTTGGGCATTTCGAATCCACTTAATCTTTCATTTATCATATGGTTGATTCAAATTGGGGTTTACATTCATTTATGATAGTGACGATTTAAACTACAAGAATAAACCATAAAAAATATCATGTAAGTGCGAATTCAGTACGATTCATCCAAACGAGGTGTAGACATCCATTTTTTACCATGGGAATGGTCATTAAGGGTTGCCTGTGATTAGAAGTGAAGTAAGGTGTTAAAACCCTAAGTTGCTAGTTTTACCCTTGTGAGTAATTAATTAGACGTCATTATCGCATGTAGGTTTTTAGGTCAAATTGAGTCGGTTCTTTTTGCATTTAGTTTTTAGAGAGTCTAGGAACATCCCTGTAAAATTTCATGGCATTTTGAGTCAGGCTTGATAGAAAATAAGGTCTTTTGTGACTTGAAGGGTAGTAATGTCCTTTGAATCACAAAAGCTCTAAATAACTGTCAATCTTGTCTCGAATGGTCTCGAGGCTTTGGCATAGATATTTGAGGTGTGTTTGGTAGCTAAGTTGATCAGTGGTAAAAGCCTTCTAGCTCATGTTTAGCTCTTAAGGCTCAAAAGGTCCTTTCAAGCTCAGATTAGGGTTTCGACCAAAAATGACCGGGATTCGATCTTTTTATCAAACCAAAGCCTTCAAAGGCTTCAAAATATTTTCTTAAAATTTTTTAAAACTTGTTTCGAGAAGAAGAAATGATTTTGAGAGCGATTGGTTAGTAGATTTCAAAACCCTAATTTGGGCCCGGCAGGCCCTAAACAGCTAATCGGTTGAATTTTCCCTAAAACTTTGACTTTGGTCAATGCATTTTCACTTCAAACACTTCTCAAAACATGGAGAATCGAATCACGATCATTTTGGCGCTTGAATCGTCGAATTTGGACTTAAAACGGACCCGAAAAGCAGAAAAAAGCCGAAATCGGGCTGAGATAGGCCCACATAGGGCAAAATTGGGCTCAAAGCTCGATGACCATCCACCGAGGGACGGCCAACCGTTCCAAGGAGGATGGTCATCCTTGTTTCATGCCTACAGCTGCTAAATTTCAGTCTTTTTCCTGCCCGAGACTCTTCCAAGCCTTGCCATGTGTCTAGCTCGGCCATGGGGACTTTGGGATGAGTTTGAAGACCTTGGAAGGCTGGATTAGAGCCTTTGGATCATTCCTAAGAGATTTAAACTCAACCGTTGATCAATTTCATGCTTCCCTATAAATAGAGAGCCCTGAAATCAGTTTTAACACAACACATAAGGCATTTAAAGAGCCAAATTGGTAGAGTAAAGCCTCAAGGCATTACACTAACCCCTTAAGCAACTTTAGTTGCATCTTTGAAGTCCTTGGAGTTTGAAGAAAAGGCTTGGAGCAAGAGGGAAGGAAGTAAAAAAGGTTAGTAGAGTTGTGAAGATTGTTTTAAGTTTTTGCATTCTTCTTCTTCTTCTTCTTCTTCTTCTTCTTTATTCTTCTTCTATGCCATGTTAGGAATGGGCACCTAAGTTGGGTGTTCAAAGGTTAGGATTAGTTGCATATAGGTTAGTGTGTAGATTTTCTGCATTATGGTTTTTATTTAAGTATAGTTAGTTTGTTTTGATTATATTAAATTAGTATAGGTCAATAGGAACATGTTTAGGTTTGTTTGTATCATTTATATTTATGTTTAATGTTTGAAATATCATATAAAATGTGTTCTAGGGAACAAACTAAGGTATGTCCCTTCCCTTATGTTTAAATTTGGTTTTTTCAAACATGATACATATTTACTTTGATATATCATATTAGGTTGCATATTAGGACATTTACACCCCTTTTTATTTATTTTATTTTTGGGTTTTAAATCCATTTTTTTACATATAAATCTGTCCGAGGTTTAAAGTAACCTTAAAAGTGGATTAAAAATCATTTTTTAGGATCAAACTAACATAAAAACATGCGTAGGTTCACATAGATGACTTAGATTGCATTTAGGACATTCCTCAAGCATTGTTTGCATTTTTTAGTGCATTTTTTATATATTTTCCAGAAATTCCAGCGTGCATAATGTTAATATATTAGGTATTTAGATTAACCTAGGACTAGTAGAGACCCTAGGATTAGGGGGGTTACTAGACCCCACTTAGGACTCTTCTTTGTTGTAAGAATTACAATAAAAAAAGAGTGATATCTTACTTAGGAGTCTACTTCGAAAAGGATTCTAAAAGTCATTTGAAAGTATTTAAAGTGGAATGAAATTTCATCCTTCATGAAAAAGTATTCTGATCAAATTCAAACTCTCGAAGTTAGAGTCCTAGATAAGATAGAATTCTTTCGATTATGTGGTTCATTACAATAGGAGAGTCCTAGGTAGTCGAACTACGTGGACTTTGATTCTTATCAAGAAATTAGTAAGGTACGTAGGCAGTCAATAGGGTGCAAGTCCAATCTTAGGTTGACTACGAGTCTCCTAAGGTCCTTAAGATTGTGTATACTTTTGTACTATCTATTATTATTATTATTATATATTATTATTCATATTTTGTGGTTGATTAGATAAATAGCTTTGTTGTGATAAGATTTTGATAAAGCCCAAACTTAATTAGGAGACCTTTAATTAAGGCGAGGTAGGTGCCTACAAGGAGTTCCTTGGAACCTTCCCACTTCGTAACCTAACCCCCGAATCCAACTTTGGTTCAAAGACTTGCTTTTCCTAAAAATATGGAGTCAATGTTTATTGAAAATAAAATTCCTTTTGTGGTTTCCTTGTTCCCTAAAAATAAGGTGGCGACTCCCAGTTTTTTTACAAACTCTTATCTTTTTTCAAAAACCCAATCTTGAGTGGATAATAGAGAAGGATAAACGTGGATAATAAAGAAGGATAATAGAGAAGGATAAATCGAGACGGATAATGAATAATCCACAATCCACGATGACTCAAAGTGAACGAAGGCCTCTCGATCCCTTGGGATAGGTGGCTGGTTCACACGAGGCATAACTTGTCAAGCAAGGCATGCGCAACTTATCCAAATAAGGCATGAATGAACTAACTTCGTACAGACATGTTCGAATAAAACCATTGCATAACTTATGTAATTGAAATAACAAAAAACAATTGCATAGGATGAATATTACATTGATAAAGCGGATTGCATAACAAGCAATCTCCCAAAAGTTGTACAATCATCACAAACTATGTAAATATCCCAATACAAATCAAACCAAATAATAAACTACGGATAAAGCTTCATCTAATACCCAAGTAAGGAGTTTAGCCGCTCATGATCGGAGATGATGCATCGGTGACGTCTATTCCAAGCTCGAGCATCCAAAATCGGAGGTGAGAAGTGAGAGAATGCAAATCCAAAAGCTAAGGTGTATACGAAGTGTGTGAACCCTTTCTGAGTCTCAAAAAGTTGCTTATATAGGTTAGGAAACCCTACAAGCTGATCCCCACGATTCCCCTTGCAAAAGATTCTAAAAATAGAATTTTGTCCAAATAGGAAACTGCCCCGAGCTCTCCTATCGATAGGCTTGCTCTCTTATCGATAGGGTGCACAGTCCTATCGATAGGATAGGCTCCCTATCGATATGTAAAGCTTGCAGATTTGTAGAAAAAGGTCCCGGAAGATGTTCCTATCGATAAGCTTGAAGTCTTATCGATAGGAATCACAGCCCTATCGATAGGAATGACATCCTATCGAAAGGATGAGCTTGCAGGAGTGGATTTCTGCAAAAAAATCTTGGCTGAGGAGTGACCCTATCAATAGGCATAGGCTATTTTCCATTTTTTACTCCTTTTGAGCTTTCTTCCTTGCTTTTAACCTATCTCAGCACTCTTTTATCTTTTTCTCAACTCATATCATCTTTGTTCAGCTGCTAAAACTATAGTTTTGGGCGAAGTTAACCTACAAAAGCCAAAAACAACCTATTACAACAAAACTAACTAAATCAAAGCATTTAATATGCAAATTCCTCCAAAATCATCCTCTGAATGCTGAAAATTGAAGCATGATTGTGAAGCAATCACACCCTCCAATTTTAACTTTGCTAGTCCCTAGCAAACACTGAAATGAAGAACACTGAAAACAAACACTAATCAAATTACCAAAGAAAACAAAATTTAAATAAAAGCCACTTTCGCAAGGAAACGCGATTGCATTTAACGTATGCAATAAGCCTTTAAATCCCTAGGTTCCCCCTAGTGGACGAGTTATAGTCTCGTGAGAGTTTGCAGAAATAATACCCACAAATATAACTAACAAATATAAACACCTATATAATTAAAAAGAAACTAAAAAACTAACACTGACATATTAAACAACTCAAATGAACATGCAAGTTACTCCATTTAATTAATCATACATAATGCACAAATTGTTAACAAGTCAAAAAGTTAGCAAATTCCTAATTGTGTTAGTGTGAATTGAACCAAATAGAAATTCGTTTCTTAGCAATATGAGCATACAATTTCGAACCTGTAGTAAGTTTCAACTACAAAACCTCACTTGGATGGTCACTCTCAAAATTGATTCTCAAGAATTGTTAAGTGATCCCATATAGCATCCCAATAAGATTCATACAAGTTAAATACTCATATAAAAAGCACAGTGAATGACAAAGATGATTAAGAATGAAAATACATGCATTTCACCAAATCACAGCACACATATCACATATAATGAAATTATGATCAAAAGGGAACAATATGCACATTATGAATCAAAAAGGACTTGCATTAGCTTGTAAGGTATTTGGGTTACAAAAAGAATGGGTTAACCAAAATGGGATGACCTAACAATATGGTTTAGGTATCTACCCTAAGTCATCCCCCCTATACCTATACCCAAATGTACCAAACTCAAAAACACTTAACCTATTATAACTGACTGTACTAGACTGACTGATTGACTGAAAAAACAAACTAGAATCAACCCAACAACTCAACCCAACTGTGCTCCATCCCCATCAACATCATCACGCTGCTTAACTTCAGCTCTCATCTCATCTTGTAGGTCTTCAGGTACCTCCTCATTACCTTGAACATCCCCAGTTGGGACCTCAACTCCAACCGCCTCCTCTAGCTCATCAAAAACCACATAGTCTGCATCAGATAAACTCTTACCATGTTGTAGTCGCCACATCACCCTCTGCCTAGTTGACAGTCTCTGCAACTCGGCTCTCAAATCTCGATGTTTACGCAAAATGGCATGTTGCCCTTTCAGCAACTGATATAATAAACTCTCAACACTGGTTGGCTCGGCAGATGCAGTGTTAGGTTGCCCAAATAGCAATGTCTCAGATGGCCCAGATGGCATTGTCTCAGTAGGTGCTGGCTGTAGTGACTCGGTAGGTGTTGGTTGTGGTGGGTGTGATACTTTCTTCCTGTGCCCCCCTCTCATATGTGCTTGTGCAGCTTTTGTACTCCTCACTAAAATGACTGGAGTGATGGGGCCCTCTCCCCACATACTATCCTCATCAGAGCGAACCCCTGCCTCTGTACATAAGTGTGTGACCATCTGAGGGAACAACATATTATTCGGGGGCTGCCCTATGATGAAAGCAGGGATTTCTTTGAAGATTGTCAGAGTAATGTCAATCTTTGTCCCATCCATGAACTCCACCAGCAGACGAATGGAATCTAGCGGGATGTTATTGTGTGTCCCTCTAGGCCTCAAGTTGCAGTAGAGCAACTTGATCATCACGACATAAATAGTCTTCATGTTGCCACTCAAAAAAGAAGTGCCCACTAACTGGCTCAAATCCACACATACGATCTTGGTGCACTCCTACAATGTCTTGTTGGGATAGTCGTCATTAGGAAACATCACCGACTCAGGGACCGGTCGCTCACATCCCAAGTATTTCGCTATCCAATCCACTGTGAGCTCTATAGTCCGCTTGCCCACTCGGGCAGTGATTATCTCATCATCTGTGGCATCAATATTCGCCGTCATATAGAACTGACGGACTAGAGAGGGCTTGTACCCTTTGCCTTTTGTCAACCATGCCTTCAATTCTCTCCATTCCAATTGAGTCACGATGAGGGTTTCTTCCTTGAATGTCGTAGCATCCACATATCTCTCAACATTAAAGCGCTTCTCTTTCAGAATATCGACCCATGATTTACTGTCCCCTTTTTGT
This sequence comes from Hamamelis virginiana, assembly GCA_017140935.1. Taxonomy (NCBI): domain Eukaryota; kingdom Viridiplantae; phylum Streptophyta; class Magnoliopsida; order Saxifragales; family Hamamelidaceae; genus Hamamelis; species Hamamelis virginiana. The sequence continues at coordinate 202,495 of JAESVK010001087.1, forward strand.
TTTTTCTTTGGTGGTGGCCTTTCTCTCTTATTTGTACCAGTGAATTTAGCTGGCCTAGATGTTAAGGGCTTTTTAATGCCCCCAGTAATGTCGATGGTGGGATGGTCAAAGTCAAGCTCGTACTCATCGAAAGAGTCACTATCATTGGAGTAAGCATGTGAGGCCGACCCCGGTGGTCGCCTATATCCTGGATCAGAAGCAGAATCACTATCCGAATCAGTGCTGGACTCCGAATCATTCACCACAACCTTCTTACCCTTACCCACAGTAGGGTCCTTCGACCTTTGAGCTCTCAATTGTGGAGGTTCATGAATTGCAATGCTTTTTACCGGCTCAGCTACCGGCTTTACTTTCTGCACAAATGAAGACTTATCGGGCTTACCCTTGGTTACTGATTGAGCAGTCTGTTTTTGTTTCGCTATATAGCGCACTTTGTATCAACAAATAATCCCACAACACAGCAGACAATGTTCAAACCTCCAAAATGCACCACCAAAACCCAACAGCTCGGGAGAAATACTAAACCCAATCCCAATCAAAAACTTCCACACAACACAGCAAACACTTGGCACCAACTATCTCAAAAAATAGATAATGACAATATTTTGAATCGGATAATCCAATGCAGTAATACCATCAGTATGAAGGTCCTAAGGAAAATATTCACCACTTCTCACTTCACAAAAAAAATTCAATCCCACAACATTATCACTTCACAGAAAACTTTCTCAAAAACCCACTACACCAACCTTGTCTTCTTCACACCCTAATTAAATACCCCTAGACAGAAAATTGGTACCCAACCTAATCACGGCACTAACAAACCCCTTAAACTATTCCAAAAATTTTAAAAGCATCACACAAGACACTAACTTTAATTGGAAAAATAATCACCACCGACCTTTAACCCAAAATTCATAAGCAAAGAAGACTGCCGAAATTTTTGACCAGCAGTGATGTAGCTCGACGACCGGTGATGGCTACAGTCGTGATGGCGATAGAGAGGGTTAAAAGAGAAAGAAGGATTCTGGGTTTCAAGAGGAGAAGAAGGTTAAAAAAAGTGATGGCCGGAATTTCTGGCCGGTGGTGAGGAGAGAAAGGTTACAGCGGCAACAATGGCAGCCTAGGGTTTAGGTTGTAGGTGCGCGGAGAAGAAGAAAGGAAATAATGAAAGAAAAGGAAATAAAGAAAAATAAAGGAAAAAGGAAAGAAAAATAAAGGAAAGGGGTTGGCCCGCGCGGGACCCTTGGTGTTTCCAGCCACTTTTTTTTTCTTCATTTTTTTTTTTTTTTTTTGAATTTGGGTCAGTCCTATCGATAGGGATGAGTGTAGGGATGTCAATGGGATGGGTTAAAAGGGTAACCCGCCACGCCCCTATTGGGAAGGGTTTGAGAAATAGATTTGAAAACCTTATAGGGTTTGGGAAAAAAAATTAAAAACCCTATAGGGTTTCAGACGGGAATGGGATATGGCTTCTCCGCCCCGCCCCGCCCCGCCCCGCCCCGACCCGAATATTTATGTATATATAATTATACTAAAATATTTTCCATTTATTCACAATATTTAGTGTTTTGAGATTTTTATCATTTCTATTTTTTTTATTCTTTTCACCAAGTTAGTGTGTATAAATATATATTTTAACTACAAATACCTATAATTCAAGATAGAAATCAAAATTTGTTGAGATTATGGTTAGGGTTCATTCCAAAATAAAATAAAATTGAAGTTTTAAATATTTTAATTATTTTCTTCAACCCGATGGGAAAACCCACCCCGCCTTGCATAATTCTTGACCCGTCCCGTCCCGTTTTAAGTTGGGAATGGGACGAGTTTGGGAAATGATTTTTATTCACAGGACGGGATTGGGAAAGCAAAAACCCTCCCCGCCCTGCCCCGTTGACATCCCTAGATGAGTGCCTATCGATAAATGACAGACTCGGGTCTGTAGGGTCAGAAGGCTGCAAGGGTTGCCTATCAATAGGATGTGTGATCCTATCGATATAGGAGGCATCCTATTGATAGGGTAGATGACCCTATCGATAGGGATGCTCCAAATCTCACTTCTTCGAGTGATTTTATTACTTTTCAAGCATAATGAAGCCCTTCAATACACTTGACCACTCAAAACTACTTAAAAAGGACTCCCATGACATACCCACACCACAGTTTCCTAGGTTTATGAACAAAAACGGTATTCACGGCACAAAATAAGGTACGAATGGTGACACGACCGACCTTAAACAAAAACTACTGACACAGAGGCTTAAAGACTCTGAACAAAGGCCTAAAATCATATTCAAAGCATGCTTCAATGTTTCCAATTGATCAAAAATTTATTCATGATAACACATGCATCTAAGTTAGCAAAATTGCGCTGCATAATCAACAAAACAATAACCAAGTACGCTGAAACGAGCAAGATGAATATTTGTGCCCTAGAAAGACATGAATAGCTTAAAACATGCATAAATGGTTTAAGTCTCTACTCTAAGTTAGGATCATCCTCATATACTCGTATGCTATAGAAAATATTCCTACTGATTCGTGCATGTGCAAAGTTATTAGGAACAGGCTAATTCAAAGACAAATTGCAAAATCAATGAATACAATATGATCAAATGGGTATTATGAATGCATAAAAAATTGAGAATTTATCATTAATGACACAAACTAACACCCTAAAATAAACAAAACAACTCATAGCCAATTGCAAGAATGTAACTGCATATCACCTAAAGAATGTACTCACAAAACGAAGTGCAATGAAATGCATGTGAGCCCTCCCTCTAACTTAAATCCTAGCATTATCCCCAATGATAGAGAACACAAAACAAAAGCCGGTGAGGCACGGGAAGTTCAAGCAACTAAGTTTAATGTCTTCAGCCAGAGGTGGTACAATTCCTTAATCAAACTCATAGGTGGGGTCCTCTAAATCCATGGACTCGACCACTATTCCATCCCTTGTCATATCCCCATCACCAAGGCCCTCAATGTAAGGCTTAAGCGTTTGACCATTCACCGCGAAAAAAGATCCATCACGGGCATTGCTAATCTCAATAGCACCGTGGGGGAAGACTTAGCAACAAGTGCCGCAAAAGGTTTATTATTAAAGTGTGAGCCTCCATCACTAATTATAGCCCTAGGACACCCAAACCTAGAGAAAATATTCTCTTGGAAGAATTTTAGAACTACATTATAGTCATTCGTCCTAGTGGCAACCGCTTCTACCCATTTAGACACAATCAACGGCCACTAGGATATACTCAAAACCATGCGAAATAGGAAAAGATCCCATGAAATCAATGCCCCAAACGTCAAAAATCTCAACAATTAGAATCGGACTTAGGGGCATCATATCTCTCCTAGACATCGAAACCATCTTTTGGCAATTTTCACAGGACTTGTAGAAGTCCATAGCATCTCTAAACAAAGTGGGCCAGTAGAACCCACACTGAAGGACTTTAGTGACCACTAAAGTGTCCACCAGAACTTCAAAACATCATCCACCTCAACCTCAGAGATGCATCGGCGGATCACTTGGTCCGCACAGAACTTAAACAGAATATGATCCTTCCAAATGTAGAACTTAATTTGTGAAAAGAATCGATCTTTCTCCTGTTTAGTCCAAGTAGACGATATAAGCCTTGTAGCAAGATAATTAATAATATGCACATACCAAGGCAAAGATACCTGAGACACTGCAAATAACTGCTCATAGGGAAATAAATCCCGAATAGGAAGGGTATCACTCTTTTTATTTGCTAAAATCCTAGACAAATAGTTAGCGACCACATTTTCAGACTTCTTCTTGTCCCTAATCTCAAAATCGAATTCCTGCAAGAGAAGAATCCATCTAATCAACTTAGGTTTAGTTTTCTTTCTTAGACAAGAGGTACCGCAAAGCGGCATGGTCGAAGAAAACAATAACCTTGGATCCTAGCAAATATGATCAAAATTTATCTAAAGAGTAGACAACAGCTAATAATTCCTTCTCAGTGGTAGTGTAATTAATTTAAGCATCGGAAAGAGTCTTACTAGCATAATAGATGACATAAGTGTTGGAGATTATTTTGAATATCAACATAAATATAAATCAATTTGATATAATCAGCTGTGGATATACAAATGTTGGGTCTCAGAGCATTTATCCTCCATCATACAAATATTTGTGCCATCTATAATGGACCATAAACAGAAAATTCTTTCTTATCTCCCAATCCTATAGCAATTTTGGAGTATTGCTGAAAACCCATATATAATTATGATGTTCCCATAGGGGCCCAACAAAATGGTTTGCCGCACTTCATTCTACATAATACAGGCCACAAATCTTTGGAAGCCACTCTTCCTTCTCTTGATGGAATTGTAATGAACACGTTCAAATACATCCAAGTCATAACTATTCTTCCAGTACTTGATATATCAACTTGATATGCAGATATAATATTTGCACGTGTGTGTTTGTACTTGCTGCTGCGATGTGTATCATTTATGCCCCTATAAACCTCATCAAATTCAGTAAAAACTAAATTTTTTTCTGGTGAAAACTCTGGCCAGTGCACAATTTTATACCTAATATCCAGTCTACCAATATTTTTCACATCCTCTGGAGTGAATGCGAACTCTTCATGAATACCTATAAATGTATTGGTATCTGGATTGAATATTTGCCCTAAGGCGTATAGAAGATTTTCATCTAGGACCACATTATATGTGTTGACATGAATGGTTTTTTCAATCCGCCATGATTTCAACTTGGTAGAGCTTCAGGATTCTCAAACATCAATTTTACCCATGCCTTCCACACTGACAGAGTAGGGTTTGTGTTACATTTCCAGTTGATCTCAGGGATTCTTGACAGACGGAAGATGGGTACATAATCTTATTTAGCCACGAAATGTTTCCTACTCTTTTCTCTGTTACCATCAACCACAAGAGTACTATAAACTATTATGGGTTCTAGAATATATCCAGGGCCATTTCTTCTTTCGCAAACAAGGGTTTCATTCTGTTCATCTCGTTCCCCTTGATCAACTTGATTCTTTGCACCATTCTACCCACCTCTTGTTTGAATGGAGGAACAGTCACCATGGCTTCTCTCACAAGTTCTTGAGGAAGGTTTTGAAAAAGTTAAAATATTGGCAGTTGGAAAGATTTCTTTTTCCCCCCCCATTCTCAAAACCCTATATACATTCTTTTCTGTCAAAATTTTTCTTTCAAAACGAAGTCGTTTCTTTGCTTACCTTTACCCATAACCTTGTTTCTAAAACGATAGTGTTTCATGACTTTCTGCATCATTTTTGATCTACACATATACCTTTAAAAAAAGATGTTGTTTTATCACTACGCGCAAATTTCATTACTTCCGCAAATTTATGTTTAAAACGATACCGTTTTATCACAAACATGTTTCCGCAAACCTTATTTCAAGACGCTGTTGTTTTACCTCTTCTCCGCATATTCATGATCTGCAATCATTTTTTTTTTTAGAAATGATATTGTTTTGAAATTTGTTTCACAATTTTTTCTTTTCCAAGTCCCCTTTCCTTGCCCTTTATTCCTTACTATTCCAAAAAGCTGGCAAATGATTTTACTTATTCAAAAAAAAAAAAAAAAAAAATTGATGATAATATGACTGCACAGTTTGATAACTCAAAATATTGTTCTCATTTTTTTTCTTCTGAATTCTATTACATTTTTTTTTTTCTTTTTTCTTTTCCCCATTCCATTTACATATAAATCCCTAAAATTCATACCCTAGAGTTTGCAGCAGAACTTTTCTTCTATTTAAGCTTCTTCTAAGCTTTTTCAACAGCTTGATGTAGACATCCATTTTTTACCATGATTATGGTCATGAATGGTTGCCTCTGTTTAGAAATGAAATAGGGTGTCAAAACCCTAAGTTCTCAATTTTACCCCTTGAAGGTAGTTAGATAGATGTCACTATCACATGTGTGTTTTTAGGTCAGATTGAGTCGGTTCTTTTTGCATTAGGTTTTTAGAGAGTCTAGGAACGTCCCTGCAAAATTCCATGGCATTTCGAGCAAGGCTTGACAGAAAATAAGGCCTTTTGTGACTGAAGGGCAGTTTTGTCCTTTGAATCACAAAAGCCCTGAATGACTGTAGATCTTGTCTCGAATGGTCTCGAGGCTTTGGCATAGATATTTAAAGTGTGTTTGGTAGCTAATTTGGTCAGTGGCAAGATCTGTGGAGCCTTCTAGCTCATGATTGGCTTTTGAAGCTCGAAAGGCCCTTTAAAAGCCCAGATTAGGGTTTCGACCAGAAGCGACCAGGATTCGATATTTTTATTAAACCAAAGCCTTCAAAGGCTTCAAAATACTTTCCTAAAATATTTTAAAACTTGTTTCAAGAAGAAGAAACGATTTCGAAAGCAATCGGTTAGCAAATTTCAAAACCGTAATTTGGGCCCGGCAGGCCCAAAACAACTAATCGGTCTAATTTTCCCTAAACCTTTGACCTCGGTCAATGCATTTTCCCCTCAAACACTTCTTAAAACATGGAGAATCGAATCACGATCGGTTCAGCGCTTGAATCGTCAAATTTGGACTTGAAACGGGCCCGAAAAGCCGAAAAAAGCCGAAACCGGGACAAAACGGACTAAGTTAGGCCCACATAGGCCAAAAATAGCATGGAAGATCGACGACCATCCACCAAGGGACGGCCAACCGTCCATGAAGGATGGCCAACCATCCCAAGGAGGACGGCCATCGATTATGTTAGCCAATAATTGCCCTGCCTCAATGGTTTTTCTGCTCGGGACTCTTCCAATCCCTACCATGTGTCTAGTTCAGCCATGGGGACTTTTGGATGAGTATGAACACCTTGGAAGACTGGTTTTGAGCCCTTGGATCATTCCTAGGAGATTTAAACTCAACCATTGATCAAACTCAGGCCTCCCTATAAATAGAGGGCCCTGGAATCAGTTTCAAAACACATGAATACCTATAAATCACATGCTAGTATTTTTAGGATGGTTTGTGTTGTTCATATTAGTTTGTTAATTTATCTAAGTTTAGTATTAGTATTATTCTCATCATAGTTTATTTTCTATCATTTGGGATGTTTGATTGATATATAAAAATGAATTCGAGGGAGCATGCAAATGTGAGTCCCTTCCCTTGTGATTAAATGCTATGTTTTGATGGTAGTTTAGCATGCATATTAGGTTGCATTTAGTGCATTCTTTTACTCATTTTTTATTCATTGTTTTAGGGTTTTAAGTACACTTTTGATTACTTTCAAATCTGTCCATGGATTTAAAGTGACCTAAAAGTGCACTAAAACTCATTTTTTAGGCCAAAATCAACATAGAAACATGCCTAGGTTCACATAGCTAACTTAGATTTGCATTTAGGACATTTTCATGCATTATTAGCACTCTTGATTATATTTTTTATTTATTTTCCAGAAATTCCAGCATGCATATCATAGTGTTTTAGGTATTTAGACTAACCTAGGATTAGCTAGAAACCCTAGGATTAGGGGGGTAACTTGATCCCACTTAGGACTCTTTTTTGTTGTAAGAATTACGATAAGAATAGAGTTCTACTTTACTTAGGATTCTACTTCGAGAATAATTTTAAAAAATGATTTTGAAAGAATTCAAAATGGAATGAAATTTCATCTCTCATAACAAGGGTTTTGATCAAATTCAAACTCTCGAAGCTAGAGTCTAAGATAAGATAGAATTTCTATGATTATGTGGTTTATTACAGTAGGAGAGTCCTATGTAATCGAACTACGTGGACTTTGATCTTTATCAAGCAATTGGTAAGGTATGTAGGCAGTCAATAGGGCGCAAGTCCAATCTTAGGTTGACTTTTAGTCTCCTAAGACCCTTAGGATTGTGTATACTTTTGTACTATATATTATTATTATATATTATTATTCATATTTTGTGGTTGATTAGATATACTAGGATTGTTTTGAAAAGATTTTGATAAAGCCCAAACTTAATTAGGAGACCTTTAATTAGGGTGAGGTGGGTGCCTACAAGGAGTTCCTTGGAACCTTCCCACTTCGTAACCTAGCCCCCGAATCCAACTTTGATTCGAAAGACCATGCTTTTCCAAAATATGGGGTCAATGTTTTATTGAAAATAAAACTCTTTTTGTGGTTTCCTTGTTCCCTAAAAATAAGGTGGCGACTCCTAGTTTTTACAAACTCTTATCATTTTTCAAAAACCCTATCTTGAGTGGATAATAGAGAATGATAAATGTGGATAATAGAGAAGGATAATAGAGAAGGATAAATCGAGACGGATAAACATCATCCACAATCCACTCAAGATAGACATACCACCCAAGAGTGAACTAGAGGGCCTCCCGATCTAAGTTGGCTGGTTCACACTTGATCAATAATATAACGTCTTCCCGCAATTCTGTTAGAGATTCATTCCCACTATATTATGAGGGTTTCTCTACTAGTTCTTTGGTCCCTTTCTTTTCTCATTCTCTGTTATTCCTTCATCCAATCTCTTTTGTTGCTCCTCTGAAAATGTTCCCACAATTCTGTGTCTCTCTACCTAGTCTAGAAATCGTTGATGCTTCTGATACTCATAATAATTCCTCTTTCGCATTAGTTTTCCTTTATACATTTTTATTTCTTATTCTGCATGTAGATACCCTTCCACAAATTTCAGCCATTCATTTAACATTGGGAATCCTATCCCACTTTCCTATGCATCCTCTACCTCTGCTTTTCTCTGTTCAAAATCTTCTGTCGAGCATTTAAGAAAATCATAATCTCGCAAAATCATTGTTGACAACATAGTTTCCATCTTCAGAGTCTTTTGCTCTGCTTCTTCATCGTGTTTAAATCTCATTCTTCTGGTTTTTGGTCACATTAACTGCATCATAAGAGGGTAGTTGGTATATGCTGCTTCTAACCTAGCATCTGGACACCGAAGGGGATATCATACATTAGGTGGGTTCTATCCTTTTGTTACTGCTTCAAGTAACTTGTTCATGAATACTTTTAGATTTATCATTCTTGGTAACATCATTGGTGTGATTTCACTAGCACTTTTTTCTTTTTCATCTGTACATATGCACAATATTTGTTAAAATAAATAATAATAATAATAATAATAATAATAATAATAATAATAATAATATGTGTGAGAGACAGTTTGCCAAAAAGAATTCTATTAGCCCTAAGGTCAATTCCGTTGACCACATGATCATTACTTTATTTACTAACAAATAGTTAAGTGTTTTTGTCTCCATAGAATAAAATCAAAGACATATCTTGTTGGAGCTCATCAACATATCCCAAGCATCTCAAATGTGCAAATATGCAATATCTATAGATAATGAAGATCAATAACAACTTGAAGTTCTTCCTTGAAGATCTTTTAAAGCCAAGATGTATTAAGAATTATTTGTAAGGCACTTTAATTGGTTAACCTTGCATAACTCAAAGACAAATTTTTTTGCTCATGTTGCATTAGCATACATACCTTTGGAATCTTGCAAAAACTTTTTAAATTAAGCCAAAAATGCCTTTGAAATCTTAGTTAACTAACTTACATGTTACAAGTTGATTAAGACTTAAGAATATCATAAAATTGGCTCAAGAACATGCCTAGTCGACTAACCCCTTTAGTCTAGTCGACTAAACATAATCCAGTAGCCAAGATTTTGAGAAATCTTAGTCTAGTCGACTAAACATCTAAGGTAGTCGATTAACTTGTTTTCGAGTCAACTAACCCTCTTGTCCAGTCAACTAAAAGCAAGTCAGTAGCCAAAGTTTTGAAATGCAGAAAAGATAGTCGACTAACCCCTTAGTCCAGTCGACTAATCGTACCCAAAAAGTTTTTCCTAAGAAATTTCACATAGCTAGTCGACTAACCGTGCCCGGGAAACTTGAATTGCTTTGAAATTTTAGTTGCTAGTCAATTAACTCCTTGGCCAAGTCAACTAACCCCTCTGCAAATACAAAACGGCTCTTTCCCTTTATGGCAAATGGAGCATTTAATGACCCCCTGCTGCTCCCCTCTCCAATCAGATTCAAGGGTTTTCAAACGGCCATTTGAGACTTAAATATTTATAAATAGAGGTATTGCTCTCATTTATTGCTATTCATCTATATACATTCAAGGGCATTCATTGTGAGCTTTAATCATTCAAAATTTTCTCTTTAAATCCTTGAGCTATTCTTTGTTAATCATTTGAGAAACTATTAGTTGAGCTTATACTTGTGTAAATCAGTTTGTTGAAGTATTTATTGTACACAAACAAATCTTGTTGTTGCTCTTGGTCTAATTTCCACCTGGAAGTGAGATTGATTGAATGTTCTTAGTGAGCATTGGCTTTTGGTGAGCATAAGTGTTCTTTGTGAGCATTGGTTGAGTCTTTTTGTGATGCTGTGTTTAAGTGTTCTTTGTGAGCATTTGTTGAATGTTCTTAGTGAACATTGGTGAGAGTCTTCCACCCGTGAAAGAAGGCTATGTAAAGTTTTCTCTACCTTGAAGGAGTAATCCTTAGTGGATTGAGGAATCCTTAGGTTGAGTGCTTAAGGCGTGGACGTAGGCGGAGGCCGAACCACGTTAAATCATTGTGTTTGATTTCTCCAACTCTCTCTCTCTCTCATTTCCAATTAATTGTTTATATTCTTGTGTTTCTGCTGAAATTAATTGGACCTTAATTTTTATTTGGTAATATTTTCTTAAAGTTTTCCAAAACCCTATTCACCCCCTCTAGGGTTATATAACTTGGAACAACAAATTCTTTTATTGATCTTTAACTATAGAGTCCAATGTTTGGACTGGACACTTTATTTGAAATACATGTTGTTACTGTAAAAGGAAATCCTATCATCTACAGTATATCATTTATGCACTTGTTGTGCTACATTTGTTCCCTACTATGACACTTGCTCAAGTCCAGCATACATTACTTGATATAGTGAATCATCTTAATGGATTTGATGCTCGAGGAAACATCAAAGTTTTATTTTCTACACCAACCTGACTTTGGTCTCCCTGATTTGGAGAGTAGGACACAGATATTCAAGAACCAGATATTTTTGATTTTTCTGTGCCTACAGTCCTATCTATGGCATATTAGGTTTGAAATGTTGGTTTTTTACGAAACCAACAAGTGGTGAAAAGGATTTCAGGTTTGAAATGTTGGTTCCTTGAGAAAATATGAAGCTTTACAATTTTTATTTACTGCAGACATGAACTCCACACTTGGTGACACACAAATGCTTATACCAAGATATAGTTTCCTACCTTGTGGGAAGTCCAACAGCTGTTCTTTTCGGATAGCTTTTTCTGCTTTCCTTCTAGCTTTCTTCTCTTTCTTCAGTTCTGCATTGCTGGGTTCTATTGTATTTGGAATTTTGCTCTCATCGGTGCCTCTACTCATCCCACCGAGGTTTATGATCGGCATAGTTCTTCTTCGCTTGGGTTTATGTTCATCTTCCTCTTGCATGATTCCCTTACTGTTATCATTTGCAGCCATTGCAGCCATAGAGGGTTTTTTTTTTTTTTTTTTTCTTTTCTTCCTTACCATCTCTCTCTCTGCTATACCCCTTCTTATATACATTTCGCATGCCTACTCTGTACTGCCATGTCGTACTGCCTTCACACCGCTGTCCATCCGTGTCAGAAGCGTAGCATCGTTTCACTGCCCATTGGTTTTTTACGATGCTTTTTCATTTATTTTCTTACAAAATTTTAGCTTTTTCTTTTTTACAAACTCATCTTTTCTTTTTTGCCCGCAATATATATTATAGAGTTTTGTTAATATTATGGATTCCACATTAAAAGTCTTTGACTTTACCTAAATTCATTTTATTTATTCTGTATTTGGCTTCTCTATTCTTTTATTACCCAAATTACTATTCATTTTCTTTCAATTCTTGTGTTATCTTAAAAACATTTTCTTCCAATACAAGAATTTGAATAGTAATTTTTCTTTTTATATAATTCTAGATGAGCTTATTGGCCTTTCTTAATTTGCTTTACGGTTCTTCTAACCGTTCTTCTTCCTAGAATTTTATATATATATGTATATATATATATATATATATATATATATCATAGTCCTTTATTATTATTATTATTAATTCTAGGTTCATTTTCTCTGAATTCGCATTAAAGGCGTTTTTTCATCTTTCCGTAATATCTTCAAGCTTTGATTCTTCACTTACAGACTTTTAATCATTTCGCAGCAGACCCTTATCCTTCCACTATTGGCGGGTCTTCTGCGAGGGGTATTATTACATGGTCAAAGTGGATTGAGATGATATATAATTCTGGCCATTAGAATTAATGCAAAATGCATATACAATGGAATGAATGTAGCGAAGATGCAATGGATCAGTGAATTATATCAGTGAATTGTACATAGTGAAATGATGATTCAGAAGGAATTGCGGTTGAGTTGCGGAAACTAATTGCGGATTGGTGATATGTGCAGATTTAGTAAGGCATTTTTGTAAATATATGTTTTATTTTATGCCACGTATCATGTTGACACATGTTTGTAACATAATTTATAAATGTAAGTGAAATTCTGTTAAGGAATTTCACTCAATAAATAGAGGACAAGTACATGTAATAGGGATCGACTTTCATTGACTCTAAGAGAATTTTTCTGATTTATTGTGAGTTCTTAGAGAGAAAAATAGTGAGTTGTTAGAAAGTTCTGCAAGTTTTTTTCAAGTGTACTGCTCCTCGATCTTTGTAAGTGTAAATATTTTATTATCAATAAAGTGTTATTTATTGTTTATAAATTATAATTCAAGCTGAATTTATCTTAAGCATCGACCAATGATAAATGTATATGTTAAAATATACATTTATCATTGGAAAAACGGTTCTCGAACCTGATTTCACATTTTTCTATTAAAATCTTTCCTCATGATGTCACCTCCCTTGGAACCGAAAATAGTTGTGACAGGACTATTTCCGCTGCATGTTCATCTGGATTTGTCCTCGGAGTTGAGCTATGCTCCGGTCTTACTTAATTCCGACCAGCACGATTTTCCAGAGGTAACACTACCTCGACTGGCGATGGCGACGGCGACTTCTTTCTCTCCCTCTATTGCGCGGTCCTCTCTCTCTCTCCCTTGGTTTCGTGCCCAAAAATGAAAATAAAAAAGGGGGTTTGGTGGTTTTATATTCTAGGGACATGTGTGGCATTTCCAAATTATTTTTTTTTTAAAAAAACACACAATTAAAATACCCAAATGGAAATAAAAACTTGGTTTTCACAATTATCATTAATAGTAAAATGTTATTAACCCTATCTCAATGCAACAGTATTTCCAACCCTTTATGGCTCCACAAGCCTCTTAAATGCAATGCTTAATGCACCCCAATGCAAATGATCCTTCCAAGGATCCTCCAACAATCTGACAAACATAAGAAATGCAAAAGAAATCGCACAATGCACTACCAATATCCAAAACACACATTCTGGACCCTTCTCAATCGATCGAGGATGCGATCGATTGGGTAGCAACCTCGATCGATTGAAAAATTAAATCCTTGATCGATTGAATACATAACTCGATCGATTGACCAGAGTGATCGAACACCGACTCGAGCGATTGAAGAACCTTCTGAAATCCTCTATTAGGTTCTGACCATCTCTCGATCAATTGGGTAGTAACCTTAATCGATTGAGAACTGGGCAAAATCATATGTTCGAGCACAGACCGTGAAACCCTCAACCCAAACAAGAAAATCACCAATAAAAACTCCAAATCTCATACCCAAACTTAAGATCTAACGCAAACTAACCTTAAGAACACAAACCCCATCAAAATAACAAGGATCACACCGTTCAAAACTTGAATCCATAAACTTTTTGGCATAAAACCCAAATATTTTGACAAAACTTAGCAAAACCACTCCAAACCCTTCAACACACCTTCAAAACATAAGTTATACAACTCACAAATCATCACTAACCTATCCACATTTATCATCTATATCCAAAACTCAAGCTTAAACACATAAATCCATAAAATGGGTAAGAAATGAAAAGAAAAAGGTGAAGAAGAAGAAAATGGAAGGAATGAGAAATTTTACCTTCATCGATGAAGCGGTGGCAACGGTGACCTCCGGCGAACCTCCAGCGTCAACTCTCTTTCTCTCTTCTTCTCTCTCTCTCTCGGGTTCACTCTCCTCCCTTGGTTGAAAATGAGAAATAAATGAAAGAGGAAGGAGTTTTTATAAAGTGAGGACAGAAACGTCACTTTCAAACTTTGTTTTTTTCAAAATCATAAATAATAGTAACCAAATAATGAAAATAAAAACTTGGGTTTTCATAACCGCCACCATCACCAATTCTCTTCCACCACTACTAGCTACCACCACCAGCACTAAACCTACACTCCCCATCACCATAACTTCACCACCATCGCCATCGCCACCTCCATAACCACCTCCACCACCACTAATCCTTCTCCTCCTCCTCCTTCTCCTCCACCACCACTACTAGCAGTAGCAGTCCGCCACTGCCACCGCCAGTACCGTCACCACCCTCCCACCATCATGTAATAAAAAGGTATTTTAAAACAATGGTATTTATAAAAAAAGTTATCAAATTTGATTTCATTTTTATATATAATTAGGCTAAACCAAACACTAGAATATGAATGAAATTTGATGCCTACATAATATTCCTAGCTTGTCCAAATGTTGGTATGGGAATGAGTCCAGGTATCCCATTCCTAGAATCTCATTTCAAGGAATAAGATGCCCATTCCCATAAAACCATTCCCGCAAACCAAATGCACCTTAGCAGGAATGCCAAGTGAGAAATCAATCACATAACTATGAAAATCAGGCACAAGTAATAAAACCATGCAGAGACCAAAACGAAACCCAAATAAATACCTAATTAAACACCCTAAAATGTTATGGACAGTTACAAGGCAATCAATCTCACATGCTTCTCAGATGTAAAAAGAGAAGCACAAAAAACTAAGACCTTAGGTATTTAATATCTTCGACACTACTGATATGAAAAAGGTAATAATTAAATCCTTTAAAAACGATTTGATTTGGTTTAAATGGTTTAGTTTTTAGTGAAACCAAAATTAAAATTTTTTATATTCTCTCAAATCAAATCAAACCATAGACATTATAAAATCGAAACCAATTTTTTAGTCTGATTTGGTTCAATTTCGCGGTTTCACAATTTGGCTGGTTTTTTTGTCACCCTGAATAAATGAACTTAACAATAAGAATGGAGGGTTTTTTTTTTTTTTTTTGCTATGTTTTGGTTTTAGAAAATGATCTCATCAGTTTTTCTTTAAGAACATTTCAACTTTTTTTTGTTTGATCCAATTTTCTTTAAAAAATAAGTCTATCATTTTTTCATACTTGTTTTGCTCTGTTTTGTTTTTAAAAAATAAACCTTTGTTTTGTTTTGAATTGAATAGTATCAAATGTTTGATGTATTCTGGGTGGTTTCTTTAGATTTTGAACCAATCAGTTTTTTTTTTAACCAATTAAAGTCTTTTTTTTTTATTCAATTTGCGCTAAAAAAATAAACTTGTAAGGTTTTTTAGGCTCCATTTGGATTTATTTTTTATAAGTACTTATTTACTTTTTTAAAAATTTGCAATATGTAATTTCTTAGAAAAAATTTAGTCACTGTTTGGATTTGTTTTCTATAAGTAATTATTTTCGTTTTAAAAAATTTGCAATATAAAATTTCTTAGAAAATTTTTAAGAAAGTAAATAAGTACTTATAAAAAACAAATCCAAACGGTGCCTTAAAAAAGAAAATAAGTACTTATAAAAAATAAATCCAAACGGTGCCTTATTTAATTATTTTCACTTTTTCTCTTGATTTTGTTGATTTTTTTTTTGTTGATTTTGATTTTGTGTTTAAATGATAGTTTCCTGAAATTTTGCCTAAAATTAAAGAAATTGTTGTTTGCCTAAAACTTCGATTGAATGTTGAATGTCCATTTTGTTATTAGGCACATTTATATCCTCCTATATTTCAAAGGACCTGGGTATATGTTTTTATGGCTGGACTTTATAGTATAAATCTCTTATATATTGAACTTATGGGTAAAAATCTTTTAATTTTAAAACTCATGTACACAATATAAATAATAGAATGAAATTGTACAAAATAATTTGATTTTAAACCAACAAAAATGATATGAAGTTAAACCAATGCTCATGTTCAAGATTTAATTTCCAAATATTTTTGGGACCATTAAGTTATATTTACTAAGCACAGTTGTTTTGGCCATAATTATCGTTCGTGACTTGCTTGATTGAATCGGGAATCGGGTTACATAATAGATAGGATTTTATATTAGTATGACTTAAATTAAAAAAAAAAAAGAAAAAGGGTTGAGAGTAGTAGTAATTGAAACAAAGACTCTTATAAAGTAATAAAACCACTAAACAACAAATTACTACTTAAATAATTTTAAAAAAATGTTAAAATTTTTTATATTTAATTATTCGTAACTCAGATGAAACTAATGAGCTAACCACTTATTAAATTAATTGACTCAGAATCCTGCCACTTTGACGAATCTATAGTTGATTCGATTCTAACAACTATGATTTTGACGTAGCAGTTATTTCTAGTTACACTAAAACGAAAAATATTAATTCAAATTCTTCTATATGTTAAAAATAGTTATATTTAGTATTAAATCCAAGTTGGGTATTTGGAGGTAAATATTTACTTCAAAGATGAAGTGGTGGTCAACCCATGAATCACCAATGAGTAGAAAAATTACAACCCAAAAGACATTTGACAGGCTAGGATTAACAAAAATAACCATATAGTCAAAACTTTAAGTGGTGTTGATTAAGAGTGAAATTTGCATTATAGCAAGCAATAAACAGGAGAGAGAGAGAGAGAGAGAGAGAGAGGGAGATCCAAAGTGCAAGAACGACAAATGATGCAAACCTCAACAAAGACCTAAAGAAAGAGGGAGAGTTCAATTACATCCACTCCCTTTTCTTTTTCTTTTTCTTATTCTTTTCTTCCATTTTCCATTTTCACTACAAAACAAGAAGGGAAAGCAGATGGAAGGGAAGAGTGTGCGTAATAAAATAAAAATATAATAAAATCCCATCCCACGTGTTTGTATAGCGCGTGTTTAAGAAACTCTTTAACTCCTTTTGCCAAATAACCAACCAAGCTTTTCTCCCTACACTACCCTCCGAAACTAAGAAAATGAAAACTGTTTTCTCCTCTTTGATTGGGCCGTGCTTATCAAACTCATTTAGGAGTAACAGATTATTAATTCATGGATTCTCTATATTCTTTTTTGTGATATTTCATTGTTGCTTATGTACTTTGAAATTTGTGAACCAAACTAAAACTTTAACCACCTTTTCTATATCAAATGATTCCATAATTGATATGGTTTTTTTTTTTTTTTTTTAATTTCTCAAAGTTGCATATGAGATACTCACACTAGTATAGAGCATATAGAAATTGCTGGAAGTCGAAATTGAAACCTCTACTTCACAAAATGTGGTTGTCGACTAATTAATTCAACAGGTGTATGTCATAATTGATATGATATCTTAATATAAAAAAATATATACAATAATTAATGTCACATGTTAAAGGCATATTGGGATAAGCTTCTACTTCCTGTTCTTTTACTTTTAAAAGTAAAAAGATAAAAGTTTTGAGTATGAAAATTTTGGTAGTTACTTTTAAAAGTTGAGGAAGTAAGAAATCTTCTATTTTCTGTTTGTTTGTTTTTTTTGTTATTGTTTTTTATTTTATTTTATTTTTTGGTACTTTTAAAAGTAAAAAGATGGAAGTTTCGAGTATGAAAAATTTTGGTAGTTACTTTTCATACTCAAAACTTCCATATTTTTACTTTATTTCTTGCTTCCTCAACTTTTAAAAGTAACTACCAAAATTTTAATTCAAAAAACTTCCATCTTTTTACTTTAAAAAGTAAAAAAAGAAAAAAGAAAAAAAAAGTAGAAACTTATCCAAACGACCTTAAGTTAATCATTCATATTATCATATCATTTGAAATAGAAAAAATAATTAAAATTTTAGTCCATCTAGCCATACTCATAAACATAAAATCTTTTTTATAAAAAAGATAATAACAAAAAAAACATAATCTACACCAATAGTTCATAAATCTCATGGGATTTTTTTGTTACTTTTACTTATGTATATTAAGATAAAGTATAAATAAAGAACCTCACTGTATTGATTTAATAATTGTCACAGTTAGACAATTAATAAAAAAGTTAAAAATCCATCCATTCCTTCCTTGAGATTAGTTTGGACTCAAACCTCACCTCAACGGGAATATGCTTAATTAAAATACAGTATGTTGGGAAAAAAAAGTTAAATGATATAAAAATCAATTTCAAATATAATATATACATATTTAACATTTTTATTGATAGATTTTACAATATTTTTCTCAATCATTATGCTAATTTTTTTCCTTAAGTTTGAAATAAGAGAGGAGAAGATGTGAATAAATAGCTTAAGAAAAAGGATTAGTTGTTTTATGAATTTCCTAATTTCTTAGATTTAACATTTGTTATTAATAATAATAATAGTATAAAAAATTGAAAAAGAAAGAAGAAAGAAATAAGAAATAAGAAAAAAGAAAAAAGGACGACAAAACTTGTAAAGAAAACCCCAAATAATGGAGGAGAAGAGTGGAGAGCCTTTGGATATTGCAGACGAGAAGAGGCATGGAGAATCCCAATGCACTCCCACACGCAGACACAGACAGCTGATTCTACTGTACACACTCTGCCTTCTTCCCGATTAAACTATACTTTCCCCCTTCACCATCTCCTCTCTCTCTCTATCTACTCTCTTTCTCTCTCCTCACCCCCCACTCCCCTTCCGTTCCCTGATTTCTTTCTCTCTCTAAAACCCCTCTCTCTTCTCTTCTCTTCTCTACCCCTATGATATGATCTGACCACAGATTCAATCCCTTTTCTACACCCACCACTCAGATCGAATCGAAGCCTCTCACATGAGAGACGACCGAGCCGAAATGTCAGAAGACGATGAGAGACCCCTCTCGGATCCCTCCGCCGGCGCCACCGAAACATCGACGAAATCTCGGAGCTGTATCACAATCCCCGGCGTCGGCGAGTTTCAGTCGCCGTTCCCGGATCAAGTCCTGGAGAACGTTCTAGAAAACGTGCTTCTTTTCCTCACATCTCGCCGTGACCGCAACGCCGCGTCTTTGGTCTGCAAGTCCTGGTACCGTGCGGAGGCGTACACCCGATCCGAGCTCTTCATCGGGAACTGCTACGCCGTGTCGCCGCGTCGAGCCACCGAGAGGTTTCGGCGCGTGCGGTCAGTGGTGTTGAAGGGAAAGCCGAGGTTTGCGGACTTTAACCTCATGCCTCCCAATTGGGGTGCGCACTTCGCCCCTTGGGTCACCGCTATGGCAACGGCGTATCCGTGGCTTGAGAAAATTTACTTGAAGCGCATGTCTGTGACGGATGATGATCTCGCGCTTCTTGCTCAGTCATTTCCTGGCTTCAAGGAGCTCACGCTCGTTTGCTGTGATGGGTTCGGTACCAGTGGACTCGCTGTGGTGGCTAGCAAGTGCAGGTATGTGGGTTTTTATTATTATTATTATTATTATTATTGTTTTTGTTTTGTTAATTATCCCTTCTGTATTGTGCTATATGAGATCACTGAGAAATTCGTAGAAAAATAAAAGAAAATTTGGTTTATCTTTCTATGATTTTTGGGCAACCAAACAAATGGGGTGTTTTTATTTGATGAACAAAGGCTGATTAGATCTGTTTGTAATGCTAACTTTTGTGGGTTTCATTATGCTGCTTAAGGGTGATTAAAAGTTTGAAACTTTATGGGGTTTTGTTTAATCAGATTGGTGTTTATTGATGGAATGTTTAGATCTGTTATTGTTTTGGTATGGCATGAGTTTTTTTGATGGTTTTGTGACTCGGGTTACTGTTTGGATTTCAATTATCTGTAGTCTGAACCCTAACCTATGAATTTTGGCTTGCCCAAAATGAATGGGGATGTGAATGTTAAAATGACCACCACCTTATGTATTATGAAATGGTTATTTGTCAGACAACTTAAGGTGCTTGATCTGATCGAGGATGAGGTCACGGATGATGAGGTGGATTGGATATCTTGTTTTCCGGAGAGTGGAACTTGTATTGAATCTCTCATTTTCGATTGTGTCGATTGCCCCATAAATTTTGATGCATTGGAGAAATTGGTGGCTAGATCGTCGTCTTTGAAGAAACTTAGGTTGAATCGATATGTGTCCATTGGGCAGCTCTATCGCTTGATGATTCGAGCTCCACAGCTCACACATCTTGGAACTGGTTCGTTCAGCCTCTCGGAACTTGTTGCTCAGGATCCAGAACCCGATTTGGAACTTGTTTCTGCTTTTGCTGCTTGCAAATCCCTAGTCTGTCTCTCTGGATTCAGGGATATTACAGCAGATTATCTACCAGCAATATATCCAGTCTGTGCTAATCTCACCTCTCTGAATTTTAGCTATGCCAACATCAATGCTGAACAACTCAAATCCGTTATCTGCCACTGCCATAAGCTCCAGATTTTCTGGGTATGTTATGTGTTATTTTATGAACTTTGTGATCAAATTTGTTTTCCAAAGCTTACTTTCATTTGTACAGGTCCTTGATTCGGTGTGTGATGAAGGACTTCAGGCTGTGGCTGCAACATGCAAGGAACTCCGTGAGCTTCGGGTTTTCCCTATTGATGCTCGGGAGGATAGTGAGGGCCCTGTTTCTGAAGTAGGCCTCCAAGCAATCTCAGAGGGCTGCAGGAAACTGCAGTCCATTTTATATTTCTGCCAGCGGATGACAAATGCTGCTGTTATAGCCATGTCAAATAACTGTCCAGATCTTGTGGTGTTCCGTCTCTGTATAATGGGGCGCCACCGGCCTGACCACATTACTGGACAACCCATGGATGAAGGTTTTGGGGCCATTGTCAGGAACTGTAAGAAGCTGACCCGGCTCGCTATATCTGGTTTACTAACTGATAATGCTTTCAGTTATATTGGTAGACATGGGAAATTGGTTCGAACCCTGTCAGTTGCTTTTGCTGGAGACAGCGACATGGGGTTGAAGTATGTGCTTGAGGGATGCCCCAGATTGCAGAAACTTGAGATCAGAGATAGCCCTTTTGGAGATTTGGCTTTGCATTCTGGTTTGCACCACTATTACAACATGAGATTCCTTTGGATGTCTTCATGTAGACTCTCTCGCCAAGGTTGCCAGGAGGTTGCACGAGCAATGCCTCGCCTGGTTGTGGAAGTGATTAGGAATGGGAATGAGGAGGAGGCAGAAGATTCTGTCGAGATATTATACATGTATCGGTCTCTTGAAGGGCCGAGGGAGGATGCACTGAACTTTGTGTCAATCCTGTAAAATTGCAATACAGGAAGTTGTTTCAGCCGTTATTATGGTGGCTGTTGAGGAGGAAGATCAAAGCCTTTTGGCGGGTAGGATAAATATTGTGGGTACCTTTTTATAACCCCGCAAGAAGGTTCTTGCATTCCTTGTTAAACAAAGATGAGTAAATCACTTGTGTTCTTGGCCTGGGCTTTGGAATGGGATACAAATCATAAGCACTATGAAGAACTGCCCTCTTCCTTGCTTTGGTTCTTCCAGACCGTTTGTGGAAGGGGGTTAAGGTGCAAGATGGATGCTTCTCTAAGGTATTGGACCATCCAATGATGATGTTGTTGTATTGGTACGCTTTTAAAATTTATATGTTACTTTCTGCTTTCATATTCATTTCACCATAAAAGAAGGCTGCCAGTGTTAAGTGGAAGGAGGAGGGGTTGGTGAGCTGCATCCTAGTTTGACTACTATAATGGATCGAATTGTTTGTCCCCAGAAGAAAGAAGAAATGGAGAGATTGTAGTGAAGAATATGGAGATCAGAAAAGGTGAAATTAAAAGGAACTTTTCTTCTATCCATGGGTGGAGGAGCAAGTTTTCTCTCTTTTAAAAGATTTTGAGTCTGTTTTATCTTTTTTATTAAAATTGGTAGGTAGTTTAAGCTGTAGCTGGTGAGAGAACTAATGCCCAGAATGATACATCTCTCTATCTCTTTCTCACTCTAGAAATGTTTGTTTTTTGTTATTTGTTTGTTTTTTTTTTCCTCAGATGTGTTGTTCTAGCACCTGACTGTTGAATTTATTATTGTTATTGTTAGCAATGTGAGATGGGTAATAAATGCCAAATATGCATGGACCAGATACTAGTGGGACTCTGTCTTTGCCTTTTTTCTGGATGTGGAATGATCAATTGATAGTGAGGCCCATTAATGATGTGTGGAAAGTGTTGTATAAGTACACATTGGAGGACCCCCACTACCACCCTCCTCCTCTGTGATGTGGGTGCCATGTGATATTTCCAACTGTCAAGAGTTGGACGGTCCTGATTGCTTCTCTCAACAAACACCAAAGTGTACAGAAGCCCACAAGACTGTGTTCCAGTTGGTATGATTTGTTGTTGGAACCATTGGATGTTGGATAAAATTGGTCTTCTACTTTGCTCTATCATCTTCTATACATTGCGATCTTTATTTTTTTTTTAGGATATCTACTACTGGTGGGTGTGGGACCCATTAATCGATGAATTGTCACACCCCCTGTGTTTGCGTTATAAAGCAGCCAAGTCCCCCAATGAATGCTCTCTCTCTCTCTCTAGATTGTCATAATGAGGAGATAAATCTACCTTCTTTGTTGTTATTCTCTCTCAAACGATGGTAAAAGCGAAACCTTATCATAGTAGTGGGATCTGACTGTGCACCTGAACAAGTGATGGGAAGCAAAGCTCTGGCCTTCTTTCCTGTCTAACCATTTATAGGGGAAGCAAGTGGACCAAACTCAAAAATGTTTTCTTTGCCACCTTCCCAATGCCATATGTTCATCTCTCTCTCTCTCTCTCTCTCTCTCTCTCTCATGAGTTGATATGGGTCGGATATATATATATATATATAAGCATGAGAGGGCCAATTAGAAAGGATAAGAAGAGTGAGTGTATGTGTGTGGGTGTTGAACAATGAACACGAGCCATAGAAAAACATGGAAGTCTTTATGAGTTTTGACAACATACTGCTTATCCATATTGCTTACGGTGGGAACAGTCCCATTGACAACCATTCGCAGATAATAGCTGTAATCTCTCTCTCTCTCTGCTTTTACATTATCTTCTCATTTTTCTCTTTCCCAACAACGAATCCTTGTCCCCAGAGAAAATAAAAAAAGGAGAAAAGTATACTGAAAATGACTTTACGTTAAGAGGTCCCAATCTTGGTATAATTCAATCTTGACCGTCAGATAACCATAATGTCATCTCTTTTTATTTGATGGACCTAGTTAACCTACTGATTGGAGGGTCGTGATTGAATTAGCACATCAACCAAAAATTTGGTAAAGACACAAGACACATGCGTGGGTATAGGGTGGGAGCAATAAAACATAGTTAGGCTATGTTGGGCCAAATACCCAAGTGAAGATAAGGACCCACAGCAAGTGATTATTGAAAATGGTGGGCCACGTGTACGGTAGGGGAGGTGGGATACATTAATGAGATTATTTTATTATGTGGGATTATTATTAAAACAAGAAATAAAAAAAAATAAAGGAGAGAGAGGGTGAGAATTATTGAGTTTACAATAATAAGGTGGTGGTTAAAAACTTAAAAAATGGAAAGAAGAGGGAGGGGAGAAGAAGAAAGTAACGTACAAAGTAACAAATTAACAACAAAAACCAACTAATTGGGAGGAGGAGGGTGGTGGTGGTGGTGATGGTGGTGGTGGTGGAGGTGGGCCGGGGCCCGGGCGCAGGCCCGCACCTACCTTGGGGGGCAATTTTTTTTTTTTTTTATTGGCAATTAGTTTATTATTCATCTTGCAAAAAGTATTATAATTAGGGCTCATTTGCATTAGATTTTTCTAAAATCACTTTTGGAGCTCAAAATTTCACTTGATTTAAGAAATATAGTGATAATCACTTTTAGACAACTTGAGATGAGATAAAATGTTGGCAAAATTTTTAAATAATAAGTGATTGTGTCAAAAGTTAGGAAGTCCCAACTTTTTCCACAATCACTTTTAGTATATTAATTTTAATACATGAATATGTAATTTGAATATAATTTTAAATAATTGTGTGAAGAGTTAATTATTCAAATGTGGTTTTAGAAAAATTTAAAATAAACGTACCCTTAGTCTTTTTGAGAAATAAAAGATTGTTAATGAAAGTGGAGGAAAAATTTTGATAAATGAGCTAATAAATTTGTACGAGGTAAGGGAGCAACACTTCGAGGTAAAAGATATTTAGTATATATGTATACAAAAATGTTATTATTAGGTCGACCTGACGCAAAGTTGCGCCAGGTCACCTTTATATGGTTAGATTTAGAAGTGATTTTGTAAAACCGACCGTTGGATTATATATTCCTCTTCTGAATGTCATGCCTGCAAAAAATCATAGCGATCTGATGGTTGGTTTTTGAAAAAACTTACCGTAAAAAAATGGTGATATTTTGAAGAACAAATAAGTTGCATATTTTCACAATGATATTTTTCAAAAACCAACCGTTGGATCACTGTGATTTTTTGCCTGCATGACATACAGAAGATGTGTATCTAATCCAACAGTCGGTTTTACAAATTCTCACTTGGAACTGGCCATATGGAGATGATCTGACGCAACTTTGCGTTAGGTCGATTTGATAATAGCATCTTTGTATATGTATATATAATTAGCTAATAAATTTCAATTATCAATACACTTAAATTGAATTTTAAATGACAAAATTAAAAATTAAGGTCTGCTGCAATAATTTCTAATTATTATAAAATATGTATAAAAAATAATATTTTTAAAAAGTTGAGGGTGGGGATTTTGCCCCCTGCTCTCCATGTGGCTTCGCCCATGGGTGGGGGGGGAAGGTCGGTGAAGGAAAAGCACAACTTTTGTCTGTTAAGCGCATTCATGGCTGAACTAAGCACGAGGTCAACCACTAAAGTATGCCCTCTCGTGCTGCGCCACTTAATTCATCTTCCTATTCTATTTTATCTCCCATTCATATATACATTGAGATTGAGAAAAGCTATTATGAGCCCGACTTCATACGCCATTTTCATGAGCCCTTCGGTATATGTATATATACAACAGAAATATATATATTACTCGGTATCTAGTCTACATATGCTTATATAAGTTCATGTAAGCATGAAGCCCATAGATAATTGTGAGATATATATTCTAAAAAACTGATAGATATATTATATACTATACTTATACATATCATGTCTGCCAAAAATTACAGTGATTCACCTGTCGGTTTCTCGAAAGTGTCAATGAAAATAATTGTGACAGTTATGGTTGGATTGAGTATTCTTCTCATGAATGTCATGTGTGCTAAAAATTACGGTGATGCAATATCAAAATTTCCAAAAATATATATTAAGAAAAATTGTGACAATTTTTCTCAATGTCAATTCCAAGAAACCCACGTTGGATTGTTGTGAATTTTGGCATACATGACATGCATAAGTATAATATTTAATCCAACGGTGAGTTTTTCAAAATTTGTATTTCACAATTATTTATTAGCTTCATACTTTATAAGGTTATGTAAGCATATACCAATCGGATTATTTCTGTTTACACATATTACATGTACTAATTGTGCATTCAAAATAACTATAAGAAAAAATAGTAAAAAAATTCGGATTCGAGTACATAAAAATGTATCAATACACATTTATTAATATTATGAGGAATTTGGTGTGGGTTAGGTTTATCATTTGGCAAAAAAGAAAAAGAAAAAAAAAAAAAAAACATTTAAGAACCAACATTTAAGGAGATAAGGTTAGCTGATTTGGGATAAGGGGGAACCTTAGTTTGGCTGGGGTCCCTTGTGAGTTGTGAGGCGTGATATATATGCTAGCTGGGGGATGTAAAGACATTGTTGCCGAACAGGTTCTAGCCTTGATTCAGAAGTTATTAAATGAAAAAGAGACCACGTACTATAGAGGAATGGTGCAGAATTATGCTAGATTAAGAGTTTGATTTCCATTCATTATTAAAAAAAAAAAAAAAAAATTTAAAAAAAAAATGGAAAAAGATTATAAGGTAGGTGGAAGAATTTGGAAAAGTATGGACATGGCAATATGGCATACGTATAGAAACAAAACTCCGTTATGACAGAAACCTAATTTTTGACTTCACTTGAATGGAGGTGATCATCAAATCTCCTCACTCCTCAACTTGCCAAACGTGTGTGTAAAATGAACAGAAGCAAATATATATAATTAATAGAAGCAGCACATGACAACAACATCATAGAATTCAACAACCCAACGTCTCTCTCTCTCTCTCTCTGCTTGCTTTGGATTAATATAATGTCAAAGTGTAGAAACACACACTATCTCTCTGCTAGCTTTGGATTAATATAACGTCAAAGTGTAGAAACACACACTATCTCTCTCACATAGAATTTGATAATTGAAGGTTTCTCTGTGCAGGTTGTGTGCTACGTATTAATTACCATAGTGTCAAATGATTAAAATGTCAAAGTGTTTGATCAAATGTCAAGGAAAGACAAAAAGAGGTGATTCAAAGAGAGATTTGTTAAAGAGGGATGATATGACTTCATGAGATTGTAATTCTATTTATGCCAAACTCAATCCAATCAATTAGGGTATCTTATTGAAATTAAGGTCTAGCTTATCGGCAGGCCCATTTTAATTTTACAACCTTAGCACAAGAAAACACTATACATATATATCCCTCAGTCCTTGGGCTTTTTTGGTATGCCGCTTGTGCACATGTCATTCACGTGTTTCATAGATTTCATTCTCATTAATCTCTCTCTCATCACTACCTTTTAACAGGAAATCAAGTTTGTTAAGGTCACATTTGGATTAATTCTATCTAAAATCACATTTAAAAGGACACTTGATCCAAAGTAGAGATAGGTTGATAGTCACTTCTAGACTACTCGAGGAATTATAGAATAATTCGTTAAAGTTGGATTCCTATTTTCTGCCATAATCACTTTTAGTAAGGAGTATGAAACTTAGAAAAGTGGACTCACGGTAAAAAATGAAAGAATGAAATTTATTAAAAATACAAAAATATATTCCTAATATGAATATTTTTTTTTGTTTTTGATAGAAATTTGGAACTTTATAGTATTACTCAAATACGCAATTTGTTTTTGTGATACATAGAGGCCTAGAGAGGCATGGTGAACAGTGCAGTGTTGTACGGAAATAGAGAGGACCACCCCACTTGAGTATGCACATGAATTTTGGTTAAAAAAAGACAAGGATAAAATGACAGGCCGACGGACGTGTCTCGCACATGCAAGAGAGGGGGAGGTGGAAAATCTATTACTAATCCAAAAAAAAAAAGAAGAAGGGATCTTTCTTTCTTTTTCTCTAGCTACCAATCTAATCACATAATCAAAATCATGGGCTATTAATTATTATCTTACTACTCAATTCAAAGAGGGTGAATTGAATGGTTAAGAGAATTAAGCAAGATTTCTCCATCAAATACTTATCTTAAAGACTTTTGCTTTGGAGGGCTGCGGCTATATTGGAATTCTAGGTTTATGTAGGGGTCCTCTCTCTCTGTCTCTCTCCATTCCCATTTGTTAATTTGTTGAGGACACCATTATTTCCTTCTTGAAGTTTAGATATTGAACCCCATTTTCGATTGTTAATTTGTACATTTGGAAAGCATTGCAAGGTCCTTGTGCTTATACTGATCCCCATTAAGCTCAAGAATATTACCTAGTCCCATTGATCATCCCACTCAATTAGCACTTTTCTGTAGATTCAATCTCTTTAGTCCTTACAACTCATATTTTCCCTTATATATACTTCTTTTATTAAATCGCTTGGTAATAAATAAATTTCTGCCTATTTAGGCCGGGGTGGTCTATTAAGTATACATTACGAATAACTACGTGGTATGAAATTGTACTGCGTGTAAGACTTACTTTTACGTTTACATCCGTTCATATATTTCTTTCTCTACAATTCATATTTTGTCAAATTTATTATTAAATTAGATATACTTCTCATTTATGGTACGTATACAAAATTTTTCATTAAGTAAATATGGATACGTGTCTAATTTGTGACCTTACTTTCTACTAAATACAATTTTTTGGGGATATTTTCTAACTTTGGATTGAAAAATGCTATTTGGATGAACAATTTTGCAGCAACTTCCTCGGTATGCTCACATTACATTTTATGTCACTAACATAAAAGAAAATTTGAAAAAGCTCAAATATGCCATATGAGAATATTAGAGTTGGTGCAAATAATAGAGTCCCTTTCTCCTTTTTTTTTTTCCTTAATAAAATAAAATTATGATTCAGTACACTACGATTGTAATAGTTCTTAATCTCCCTTTAGCTTGATATTCGACTAATATGATGGGTAAAGAACGGGCATATAACTAGGCGATAGATTTGAAAAAATATGAATCCAACAAAAAATAAATAAGAAAATAAAATAAATAAAGAAGAGAAGTATAAAATTGAAAAGTGTGGTAGTTTGATCCTGCCTCTCTGTTTAATTTACAAGAAAAGATCTTTTTTCTTTGGCACTAAGCAATCTAGCTAGAATGATATTTTGGGGAGGGAATAGTTTGAAAAAGGAAGGAAAAAAAACGAAAAGAAGAGGGCTTTGGCAGACAAATTTGTCATTACATCATTGGAAGCACTCCATCAAGTTTTCAGGGGCACGTGGAGGGTAGCCTCCACACATTGAGCAGTTGGTCAATCTCCATTAATGGTTGCGGATAGGCTCTTCAACAGTGAGATGTTGTCAATGGTTTTAAAATGGATATCTAAACAGCTTCACCCACTTTAATACTATATGATATGAATTGAAAAAAAAAACTATCTATAAGAAAGAGAGGCTCTAAGGCATTGATGGGTCATATAGATAGATAGCATTGATTAAGGGAAAGGAATCTTCTAATCATTTCCCCTTTAGAACTCAAATAGAAACAGCCCCCCACCTCTAGTTTTCTTTTCTTTTCTTTTTTTTTTTTTCCTTTTTTTCTTTTTTTCTTTTTTTAAATTATTATATAAATATATATATTTAAAGAAATATAAAAAAAATATGGAATATTTTGGGGGGGTGATGTGGGTTTGAATTTAAGCGAAGAAAAGCTCAGAAATGTTTGATAATCCACTCATTTGAGAAAAGAAAGAAAGAAAGAAAGAAAGAAAGAAGCAAGGGTCCTTTGAGATGAAATGAAAGTGGTGTGGTCACCTTTGCATCCAAATCCAAATGGCCTTTCAGAAAAAGATATATGAGTGTCAGGTTTCAGCTTCAAACTGGTCAAAAGAAGTTTGAAAAGAAATTCCTCAATGTTTTCATGGTGGAGCCCAGTTTGGTCAGAATCGACCTCACCCCCCTCTCCTCTCCAAAAACTCTCAAACCACCCCACACAAAAAGGTAAATATCAGGGGGAAGGATCCATTAAACGAACCTCCAAAAATCTTTTCTTATTTGATTGCTTTGGCATAATGCTTAAATTTCTACTCCATCAATCACATGATTCTGGCAATAACCCCAAGTCTTTTCAAATTCCAAACACAAAATTAAAATAAAAGAATTTTCTAGGGCACAAGTTAAGAATACGCATCCATCCATATTATGAATAGAAAAAAACATTAATAGACACAAATTTTTTTTTTTTTTTTTTTCTTATATGATAAACAAATGTCTAACCGAAACCTAAAATGAAATATTTGTTAATGACTATTTTAAAATGAAATTTAAATAAGTAAAGACAATTCTCTTTCTGTCCATCAGTTCAGAAACCATTTGCAACTTTACACACACAGTTTTTAAATAGCCACCAGACGTACCATAATTATAATAGAGTCTCTAACTTAATACTTAAGGTCATTCAAGAGTCAATACCTCAGTACCCAATCATGACATCGAGGAATATAAAACTGCAACTTTAACATCAAGTCATCAATAATATTAAAGCAGCTATTATTATAGTCTCATGCTCTGTGTTTTGTCTTTCATGTAACTGCTCTCCCATTCCTTGGAAAGGAGGAGCCTGGTTAGAGTTTGGTGACTCAAATATTAGTTACATGACATACCTTGCCTTGCCTTGATCGTTACAATAAACCGCTTGATTTATTTCACTGTGAAAAAGAGTGGAGTATTGTATAAATTGTCACAGCCTTGGCTGCACAAACACTATTTTGGGTGAACTTCACATAATTTCGCATCTAGTAGGCTAGAATTAATTTTACAATACTCCACCATCCATACAGACAATCTAAAGGATCCCGTCTATAATCAAACAATAAATTCTATGGGAAATTACAATTTGCCCCCGAACTATAGGCCATTTTTAATTTGCTCATCTGTAGTATCATCGATTGAAACAATGTGTCTCCTAAACTATTTAATTGTTTCATATTACCCCCTTCCGTCAATTGACCGTTGGTCAAACTGACGGAAAGTGAGTCATGTGATCACATGTGACTAACCTTTACCATATTTAGGACGATTTTGCCCTCATTAGATTGAGAAATTTCTTCTCTTTCTTCTCAAGTGAATCCCTAGCCTCCATTGTTGAGAGAAATTTCTCTCTCTTCATCTCAAGTGAAACCTTCTCTCTCTCTCTCTCTCTATATATATATATATATATACAGAGGTGCTAATATAAGGTGCACTTGATGCAACTTGCATCAAGTGCCCTCCTCTAGTGGGGGGTGAATAGAGGTTTTGCAAACTTTAAAAATTAATTACCAAATTAAAATTATGGTTCAATTAAATTTAGTGGAAGATAAGCAAGTTAATAAATTTAATTGGGAATAGGGAGAATATGAGAATGAATCACAACTCAACAAGATATATAGCAATTAAACAAATTTAAATGTAAGAGATAGGGTTAGAGAGATTCAAACACAAGGATTTTAACGTGGTTCGATCTCCGTCTATATCCACGCCTCAAGAGCTCCGTCTAAAGGATTCCACAATCCACTATGGATCACTCCTTCAAGATGGAGAAACCTTTACACTAGTCTTCTTTCAAAGGTAGAAAACACTCACCCATAATCTACTTTCAAGGTGGTAGATTCTCACCTACAAGGGATTCACACAACCCTTAAATCTTACAAGGTTACAAATGAATATAGAGAATGTGTACAATAGAGCAACTTCTCAAGAGTAAATGATATACAAACAATAAGCTCTCACTAATATCTCTCAAAGATTAAGAAATGATTTGGCTTCAAGAGAGAATGATGAATCAAATGATTAAATTACACAAGAATGATGTAAACTAAGTTTGAGTATGATTGTGTATGATCATTAGCTTCTTTAAGATTCATACAATGAGTATAAATACCCCAAGAAGGAATATGGCCGTTTAGAAGCAAAATAGAGTCGTTAGGGTTCAGCAGAAAGTAGCCGTTATTAGGTTCAGGGCTTGGTTAGTCGACTAGGAAAGGGTGGTTAGTCGACTAGGGATTTATTTTCACGAAACAAGGCTACTGCCACAAACAGTCGACCAGACAGTCGTCTGTTTCATGCAGACAGTCGACTGTCTTGAACAAATAGTCGACTGTCTTGAGTAACAAAACTCAAAATCAGTCTTTTATAAAAGATGCAACTTTGTTACGTCAAAACCACTTGTTTACACTAAGTCTTAACTAGTTTAAAATGTTTTCCAAAAATATTTAAGTCAAAATAATAGGTGTAAAAATATTTTGACTTTTGAGTCCATATTGCCCATTAACTTTTGACTAAAAAGAGATTTTCCAAAGTTAAAACCTATGGTCTTTAAGTCATTCTCAAATGAGCCAATTAGTTCATCCTATAGAGAGATTTACAATATAAATCCTAAGCACTCACACAAGAAAGAACATAAAGTCTTCACAAAGGTTCTTCAAGTCTTGGGCTTGGCTTGTGCTAGGCTTCATGATTGGCTTGATTGGCTTGATATAGGCTTGAGCAAGACTTCATCTTTGAATGATTCTCTCCATGGTCCTTAGTGAACATATAACTATTCATATTCACATGAGGTACATTTAGAGTGCATGAGCTTCAAGAGTGCTTCAAGCAATGTTGAATTTTCTTCATTGAAGTCTTAAATCATGTTTCTTATAAGCATGAATATAATATGAAGGATATACAAGAAACATAGGATAATCAAATGTTCAACAAAGTTTAGCCAATAAATCTTTCCAATAAAGTTTGATATATATCATAATGTTCAATACGGTAACAATGTATTTATATGCATAATCAAAACACAATGTTTGTTATCATCAAAATCATTCAACAAATATGGGTGGAAGCCATAAGGCTAACATATATATATATATAGACAGAGAGACAGAGAGAGAGAGAAAGAGAGGGTTTCACTTGAGAAAGAGAGGGTTCCATGAACTATGTGTGTGTGTGTATAGTTATTTGCCGCCGCTATTGCCTCACCTTCCCCAAACAAATGATAATGATGGAGATGGAGATGGACTTTCCTTCATGCCGTCAACCCCTTACCCTTTATCTCTCCTTCATCTCTCTATATATATATATATATGTGTGTGTGTGTGGGTGTGTGTTTGTGCGCCCGCGTGCGCGCTTTGATTGAGATATGAAAACAGAGGTAGTTCTATTATCGTAAGCTTGTGACTTGGAAGTGCAAACGTTGTGCTGTGGTTGTGGGATTGGCGACGACGGCAAGGCACGATGGTCAGCAATTGGTGAAGAGGGGGAAGTGGAGAATGTCGGTGGCAAGCAAATTATACTGGGATTTGCTGTGGTGTGGAGGCTGGAGGCTCGCTACCTCACCGAGAAGGGAGAGATGGGTTTCTGTCACTGGTTTGGTGAAGTTGTTGACAGTGATTAGGGAGCTTGCTGGAGAGATTAATCGCGAATTCAAGGGTTGTACCACCGGCGATAAAGATGGAGATGGAGATGATGGGTTGCTTGGGTTGCTTTTTTTATATTTATTTATTTCTTTTTACAAGTTAGAATTATCAAAAGGGTAAAATGGTCAATACCCAATCAATTTAAACGCCTCTTACCAAAGGGTGGGGCTATATACAACACACATTTTTACTGTAGGCAGCCCATATAAAATATTCATTGGGTCTATTATACCATTTTCTAAGTACAACCCAATAATTTTTAAGGCAACCCTATTTATACAAAATAAAATATTTAAAATGCCATAAATACCCCCATTCTAAATACTACACACGAATTCTATTTGCAACCCATTATCCCATTAATTGAATTTAAAAAAAAAATCAATTTGCAACCGGGAAGAGAAGAACCATTTTTCGTCTTTATCTTCGAAGCCATTTAAAGCATTGAAGTGTAGAACACCAGCCACAACGAGTTCCTTCATCTTCACGATTTGGAGCATTCACCAGCCACGCCACGATAGCAACGTGATTGAAGCATTGAAGCATTCACCACGCCATGATTTAGAGCTCACCAGCCACGCCATTTGTATTGTTCCTTCATCACTAGCCACGATTTTGTAAAGCATCACCAGCATTAAAGCATCACCGTCTTCATCTTCATCTACGGTATGTATTGTAAATTTTTTTATTTTTTTATTAATTTTTTTTGTATTGTAAAGTTATTTGATATTTTTTGGGGCTCGGACTGAAAATGTCGAGATTAATTGCTTGATATTCGGTTTATTGTGTTCGAACATTAAATTTTTGTTCCATGTTGATTGGGAAGGTTTTGTTCAATGTTGATTAGGGTTTGGACTGTAATTGCCGAATATATTGTTTAATATTCTTGCTTTTCACTATAAATGTGTCAAATACATTTATTATAATAATACAGAACAACTATAAAATGAGGTCATGGTTGGGCTTAATATTTTATTACAAGGAAAAACTGCATAATGTGCCAAATATATGGTTGAGCATATCCAATAGAGGTGCTATTGTGCCATTGCCAAAATTTGGTTTTGACACCCAAATAACTTGCTCCAATGGGGGTGCTATTTGGGGTGCCAAATTTTGGAAATGGCAACCCTTGGTGCTAAATTTAGCACCTCAAATGGCACTTACCGTCTGTGCCAACTCATACTTTCTCTTCAAAAAGATGAGAAATACAAAAATATAGCATTAATGTCTTGAAGCACCTATGTGCCAAAATTTGGCGATGGCATCTCAAGTGGCACTTATGCATTGGAGATGCTAACTATGACCTTTAGGCCGCTCACCATCCAAATGTGCAAAAGATATACTGATGCTAGTTTGAACTGGTCTTCCATGATCTTTTCAACTTAAACATGAGCACAAAAGGATGGATATGACAAAAACTAAAACTTGACTATAGTAATTTATATTCAATCATGACAACTTTAATTTTTGCATCAATAACATCTTTAATCAAGCCAATATTCTGTTGCATCTATGGTTTAATATGCTTGAGAACAATCATTCTAACAATCATTATATGTTGTAGAGAAAATAGAATAAATAGCCGGTACTAAATGGCCATTTGAAGACACTATTGATGAGGAAAAGCAAGAGCAAAAGCGTCCAACTGCTTCGGAGTGAAAGAAACGTGAAAACGTAGCAATTTAAGTGAAGAAGAGTAAAAAACAAAAGTTGCACAGACAGTTATTGAGGGAGCTAGGGTTGGGGTTGAGGATGAGCCTGCAGTAGAGGGATAACAAACAGTAGCGACTGAGGATGAACTTGCAGTAGCGGTAGGATAGACAGTAACGGCTAAGGTAAGGGATAACCCTGAACCGGCGGTACGGGGTAATGTTGAAGGATTTATTGAAGTTACAGTTCCCCATGAATTAGAGGAAGATAATGAGGAGGAGGTCAGTGCATGAGGGGATGATAGTGAGAGCGATATCCATAGTAAGGAGCACTCGAAAAGAAGGTAATATGTTATAATTGAATCAGATGAGAGTGGAAGTGAGAGCACGAGTGAGAGCGATGGGACTCGGGGAGAGGGAGATGAGAGTGAGAGTCATGGAAAAGGGGAGGAGAGTGAGAGTGATGGAGAGGAAGAGGAGATGAGAGTGAGAGTGAGAGTGAGAGTGAGAGGGAGGAGGAGGAAACTGTAGCTCCCCGGACTACGAAGGGGAACGATAAAGTAGTGGTGAAGGGGAAGCCAAAGGCGAAGTTCAAGGGTATGGGTATATCACAGCCTTCCGATTTAGCGTCTACCAGATTCCCAGGAAGCCCCAAGAATTTTGATATTTTGAAGGGTTTTGAAACCCATGTTGTGAGATACATTTGGGACGGAAAGGTACATTTTTTATCATTCAAAAATAAGTTATAATGTAGTTATCTTTATTATCATTTATCGATTTTCTAACAAATATTTTTACATTGTGTATGATCGAGAACCTCTGAAATGTATACAACATGTTCCCAAAATATTTGTATGGCACTGGAAGTGTAATACCCCAAAAGTTTTATCATGCTATTTTCATATATATATATATATATATATATATATATATATTTTATAAAGTTTTGGGGTATTTTATAAATTCAAAAGTTTCAAATTTTGAAATTTTATTAAGTGTTGAGGGTAGTTCAAGAGTTTTATATAAGCAAAGGGCCTCTTGTAAATTTAACAAATTGAATTTTTCATATTGCAAAAAAGACCCTTGGTTTTTCTTTAAAAACCCATGCCGACTCCTCCCATTTCTCATACAATTCGTAAGGCTTAAGAGGAAAGCCAAGAGTAGAGTTAGAAGGAGAGGTGAGACTGCCGGAGTTGGCCGGATCCTCGCCGGATTCCTTGCTTGAATCCCTTACCTTTCCATTTGAGGTGAGTTTTAAACTTTGCATGTTGATTTTTCTTCTTCTTCTTTACTCTGCATACTCTGGTTTTGAGAGCTTCAAGCTCAAATCATTGTTTTAAATCTGTGTCTGAGTGTTGAAGGAACTTTTAACTTAAATAAAACATGCATGGAAAGGTTTTGAGTCTTGAATGACAAAAATGAAGCAGTCGCATGGTCTGAACTTTGATCTTTGGATCACAGTAGGTTCTTTTTTTTCAAAATTGATTTTAAATCTGTGGATCTTGTGTTTTAGGAGCTGCATGTGCTGGATTCACGGTTGTGGTGTTGAACTCGGAGTAGAATCGA
The DNA here is from genome assembly GCA_017140935.1 of Hamamelis virginiana. Lineage (NCBI taxonomy): Eukaryota > Viridiplantae > Streptophyta > Magnoliopsida > Saxifragales > Hamamelidaceae > Hamamelis > Hamamelis virginiana. Next base: position 238,650 of record JAESVK010001087.1, read on the forward strand.
ACAATCATGGCCTGGTTTGGGGTTTCCAGAAGCTTAAATAATTTTACATGGAGTCCCTGTTTTTTTTTAACACACATTTCGGGTTGTGCATGTCAAAGATCCATGGTGGTTTTACTGCATTTTTCTAATTTTGAAGGGTGTGTTCAGTTTGATTTTGAGCATCTATAAATTGTGATTCCTCAGTGGGGTGGTTTGACTTTCCGAGTGGCTGGGTTGAAGGAGATGGCTCACGACAGCCATGGATGCCTTCATTCAAGCTTTGAAATTATGAGTTTTTGTGGGTGAACTTGTGTTAGTCTCCTTGCATGTGATGGACTCTTTTTTTTTTTAGAACTCTAATCATGGTAAATTGTCATTTGAGATGGAATGTTGAGAGCCCTTGATGTACTGTGCTAGAAGAGCCGTGAGCAGCAGCCATGGCTGCTCTGCCCGAACTCTTCACTTGAGTTTGTAGTAAATCAATTTCATCTCTTTTGCATTTTGTTATTCCAAATCCTAGAATTCCCGTTTTTCTTGGCAACCAATGAGTTAAAAAGATTTGCATGTGAGATACAAGTTACTAGGGTGATCTAATTTTAAATTACCAGTAGCTGTGATGAAGGAGGTGACCCACGGCTGCCATGAAAGCTTTAATTCAAGCTTTGATATTTACTTTGGTTACAAATCTAAGTTTAACTATGCTGCATGTATGGTTTGCTTGAGTTTTTAAAGCTCATTTTTGTGCTTTGAAGGGACTGGAATGGAGCTCATTTTAAACTCTGGCCATGGCAGTTTCGGCCATGGCAGCCCCGACCATGGTGGCTTCAGCCACGGCTGTTTTGTGGCATCCTGTTTTGGGGTTTAAAGAAATAAAACTAGATTTTAAATAAGTGATATGAGGTTTTAAAGTGTTGATTTAATGTTTAATTGCATTTTAAATAGTTGGGGAGTGTATTAACAATCAGTTGCAGGTCTATATTTCATGAAGAAGATGACCATACCGATAATGGCATGAAGCATTATCGGTAATGGCTGTCTTCATGGAAAATTCCAATAATGCTCCTGCAAATATTCAATAATGACTTCTTTGCTAATTTTCTACCTCAAACTTCAAAGTTCCATAACTTTTACATATGGACTCCGTTTTTGACGTACTTTGTATGTACGGAAAGCTTGCGGAGTCTAGTTTCTAATTTTGGGATTTATTTACTTAGACAGGGATTTATTCATGGCTTTATTTGTCATTATTTCAGATCAGGGTAGTCTCGATGACTACCCATTTGCCAGTTAGAGTGCATTTCATCAGAATACTGCTAGTGACGCTTTTGCCTAGCTAAGGTAGGATACAAACCCCTCTAACATTAATGATATATGATTTTGAAACTGCATGAAATGTTGGTTTGATCACGAACTTGAATTGTTTTTACGAATAACTATGATACAGGGAACATAGCTGTTTATAAATACTTGGTGTGGTGTGTTTATACCTGTTTTGTAAACATAAATGATGGCATATGGTTTACTTACTTCGTGCTTGTTTTGAATGATGACTATGATTATCTGAAATAATGATTTGATACACATATATGCCACTCATTGATACTTTACCTGTTCGCTTTGGAGAATTTGTTTAAAAATTTATATTCTTACTGTTTTATATGCCTGCTTGGCAAACATATATATTTTCATGCTGTTATGCATGGTTCAGGCTCGGTTGATATGCAGGGACATTACATATTTATATTCGACAGTTGGCCATACATTCTAGGCAACTGATCGGCTTCTCTCGAGAGGTTTTGACCTTATAAAGGTCGGTTTTGGCTGTCGTTGTGCCGAGGGCCCGAGAACAACGTGGTTTTGGCTGTCGTTGTGCCGGAGGCTTATTAGTCTAAGAACAACGTTCTGATGATTATTTTATGAGCTTGGTTTTCGAAATGATGAATATTATATTGTGTTTATAACTGATCTAAACCCACACCATTTCTTATGTTGATTTGTGAACTGGATATAAATTGTTTATTTATAATGTTCCTTGTATCGATATTATTATTGTTGGTTGAGGTTGTATTCCTACTGGGCATTCCAAGCTCATGCTGTATTTTATGCAACAGGTTTTCAGGTTCCTAGTAGAGGTCCAGCTGTAGGATCGTCTACTCATATTGCATTGGGATTAGCAGTGTTCTGGGCTGTATTGCATCGGTCTACTTAGATTGCATTTGGAGTTGTAACACTCTTGAACTACTTCTTTATTTATCTTTATCCCATATGACAGGGTTGTTGGCATTAAGTTTAATACAATGTCTTTAAATTTCTCTTTGTATCACTCGGACTTGGGCACGTATACATTAGAACATATCACTTCATATTGTTATAAAATATCATTTTCTTATCCTAAGTATGGAAATATGAATGAGCAGTACAGGTTGTACCTTCATCTTGACACATGTCGACCTACCCGGGATGGTCGGTATACTAGTCAGGCTAGGGTGTTACAGGAAGACTAAGTGCAAGAGGTTCAAGACATGGGTGAATGATACCCTTTGTGCCTACTGAAGTAGGTCTCCTACACCCACATAATCCGTGTCTTGGTTTCGGCATTCGTCGAGCGTTGGCATCCCGAGACTAATACTTTCCACCTACCATTCGGGGAGATGACCATTATGCTCGATGATGTCAAACAGATCACTGGTCTGCCTGTTGATGGAAAGGCTATGAGGGCTCCTGAAATTCGAAAGTATGATGCCATTGGCCTATTGCATAGATACTTGGGAGTGAGTCGAGAAGTAGCATTGGACGAATTGAAGAACAATAAATGCAATTATGTGATGATGGAGTGGTTGAGGAAAATATTTGAGAATAAGGCGAAGGAGAGTGATTCGATTGCAAACATTGATAGGCATATGAGGGCTTATCTACTTTACCTCCTTGGGTATTCTCACTTCTCCGAGAAGACGAGAATGAAGGTGTCAGTGACATACTTACACCTCTTGTCTGATGTTAGAGATGTAGCCAATTATGCTTGAGGCACTGCTGGGTTAGCTTATTTATATAGGTAGTTGGGAGTTGCTACAAGGGTAGAGGTTAAGTAGATAGCTGGCTACCTCACTCTGTTGGAGGTACATTCATGATTGAAAAACTCAGTCTCTTTTTAATTATTATATCAATGATTATCATATACTAACGTCATTTATGTTTTTTTATATATAGGTCTGGATATACGAGCACTTTACTGTGGAGCGGCCTACATCTAACCTAGAATACGTCAATGGCAACCCTCGTGCAATGAAGTGGAAGCCTCGGTCCTCAGTGAGCGCTGTGGAAGCCCCCAATAGACTGAAATTCTTGAGACATCTAATAGACAATATGATAAAGGAAAATGTAAGTTTAAATAAAAAATTGTTGTATGTTTGAATATCTTTGCTATAGTTCACTTAATCTACATGTTATAATTTCTTTGTCTATTAGTCATTTGGGATCCCTACCGTGGTTCGAGAGATCTTCACCAATTCCAAGACATCGCGTGGTACTGTGCATGTATCACTTTCTGCGATGTAGTTGAGCTGTACCGTCCTGCCCGCGTTCTGAGGCAGTTTGGGTATGTGCAAACTAGTTCATGGAATCACTTACTCATCCCTCCAACAAAAGCAAATAGGGGAACCAAAACAAACCTGTATTCTATAGAGCACATATACGTGGAGTACATTTGGACTGGTTAGAGGCACTACTGTCTTTCAGTGAGTAGCCGTGGAGAGCTGTGCGATGCAGAGAGCCCATGGATGAGTGAGGACGGGTATTCAGAGAGAAGTTATGTGAGGATCCATCCCACCGACTTTACCTCTACCTCCGAACATCCTATTTAGCGATCATTTGGAGATGCGTACATAGATTTGGTGAGTACTGAGAGACATTTCTTTATGTGATGATGGAGTGGGTGAGGAAAACATTTGAGAATAAGGCGAATGAGAGTGATTCGATTGCAGACATTGATAGGCACGTTGAGGGCCTATCTACTTTATCTCCTTGGGCGTTCTCTCTTCTTCGACAAGACGGGAACGAAGGTGCTAGTGACATACTTACACCTCTTGTCGGATGTTGGAGATGTAGCCAACTATGGCTGGGGTGCTGCTGGGTTAGCTTATTTATATAGGCAGTTGGAAGTTGCTACAAGGGTAGAGGTTAAGCAGATAGCTGGCTACCTCACTCTATTAGAGGTACATTCATCATTGAAAAATTCAGTCTCTTTTTAATTATTATATCAGTGATTATCATATACTAATGTCATTTATGGCTTTTTTTATATACAGGTCTGGATATACGAGCACTTTACTATGGAGCGGCCTATACCTAACCTAAAATACGTCAATGGCAACCCTGGTGCAATGAAGTGGAAGTCTCGATCCTCAGTGAGCGCTGCGGAAGCCCCCAATAGACTGAAATTCTTGAGGCAACTAATAGACAATATGATAAAGGAAAATGTAAATTTAAATAAAAAATTGTTGTATGTTTGAATATCTTT
>JAESVK010001087.1:258144-282346 GCA_017140935.1 Hamamelis virginiana
CCACAACTTTCTCTTCTACCTATCCAACTAGGGTGGAGAGAAAGTTAACTTTCGCAGTTTCGCTTCTCTTCTCTTCTCTTCTTTTCCTTTTAATGATAATCTCTTCTCTTCTCTCCAAATCTCTCAATCCAAATATAGTGTAGAAGTTCAACAAACATAAAAAGACAACTGTCAATTCTGCTTACTTTATATATTACCATTCGTGCCTACTGGTAGTAAGTACTCATGTAAATTAACAACAAAATCAAAACCGATATGTATATATATTGCACCCCAAACACTTACTTCTGCTATTGATGTTGCCACGCTCAAACCAGCCAATTCCTACACATACCATAACGCAGAAACATTCTCAGTACAATCCGATTGAACCCATAAAACATTAGCAAATATTGAAACATGCCCATATACAACAAACATACATACATACATATGTAAAGAAATGTATATACTGACCATCAACTGATCGACGCTAAACCCAAGAGGACCCATGAGGATCTCATCGATTTCGGCCGCTTCCCTCTGCGTAAGGTAAGACACAGAATCTGGATTTTGCAAGCTTTGCAGCGATAAAACTCCACTTCCCATTCTTCTCGCTTCTATAGACTTCGAACACAACCCACGAATTGCGGAGCTCGAACTTGGATTGCAAAAACCCTTTGCTCGACAGTGGAACAGAAAAAAAATCAAAGGGTTAGTTTGTAGTAACATAGTTAATCAAGAGAGTTCAGCAGGAAAATGAGAGACTTACCAAGGGAGGAACAGAGAGAGGGCTGTGGATAGAGTGACAGGATTTGTATACGTTGGCGGTGATGAAATTAAGAGGGAGTAATTGGGTAAGAATCAGGCATGTCATTGTTGTTCTGCTTTTGCGCATCACACATGACCGCCACATTGGCTTTGGGTTTATTGCATTTCTTCTTTTCCCGTTTGGCTTATAGTTGTGTCCTTTTTCTTTTTTTGCCCTTTCCGGGAGATTATTATTATTATTATTTTTTTTAAAAATGACCTTCTAAAAAAAAATATACAGGAGAGTGACCTTTTCCAAAAAATATTTGGAAGAATGACTCTCTAACTCAATCAAAGGTGAAACAGCGGTTATAGAGTCCCATAAAGAATCGCTGTTTGAAACAGCATTTTTACACAGATCATAATGCCTTTTCAAGCTTATAGTATCAAACAACAAAAACCCACCAAACCCACCTCACTTGCATCACTCCCCTACCCACAGAATCATCATCCACTTCAGATGAATATGATGCCTTCGCTGCTTCCATCTACATCTTCTTCTCTTTTCATCTTCTTGCTTTTTTTTATTTTCCTTTTTTGAAGAAGAAGACGAACCTTAAAACCCCAAACCACCTTTCTAGCTTCCTCAAACCTGGCCATTCTCGCCAGAACAAGAGGAGTTCACTGCTTCATGTCGGAATCTTAGAGGACCTCGCTGGTGATGGGAGCGAAAATCCCAGGAACCAATGATATGCATATAGACTATACCAATAAAAATTTTACAGATGGTCCATATGATCATACGATCTCTCTAGTCTAATCAACACATACAAGGCAGAACTAGGGTCATACCTTCGAGATCTCTCTGGTTTGATCTTGTTTCAACACATACTGGAATACTACACGATCAAATCTGAATATGCTCGACTGAAAACCTCAAGCCTTTTACTGTATTCCTATGTATAGCAGAACATGAACAAAGAGTGGCTCTGTTCGTGAACTTCTGTTTGACGGCTGCTTTAGGGTTTGACGGCTGCTATAAGGAATTCTAATATATTGAAAGTCTAACCCTAACAGCTGAAAAACGTGGCATATAAATAGGCTACAGTAGGGACCTAAGGAGAAATAAGATTGGGCTTCTAATATAAATAGGAAAACCTAATTCACCCTGAATTAATTTTCTATTCCATTAATTATTATTCAGTCCACTAGAGAATTATAATTGCACTCCCCATCTTATATGAAATTATATTTCGAGCTCCATGTTATTAAATACTTATTTATTTCCCCACGTTAAGATTACAGATACCCGTCCATTAAATTAAATTACTGAGAATTTTATTTAATTGACATCTGTAAATCTCATTGAGACCTTCTACTTAACTTATTTGATATGTCGGATATAAAATCCACATGTAGGGTTTGATATAATCAAATCTTATAAGCTTCCTCAAAGGGGTATCATCAATCCCTATACCGGGATGTGGATATATTCCGTTAATAATTAATATTCACTGTACATTTAATGTTGTTACCCAATTCACTGAGTTTATTGACCCTTAAAAGATCTCACTCTTTATGAATCAAAATAAATAACACTAAATGTATGTGCACATTAAATATTTTGGGATTAAGAACATAAGTATTCATAATAACCATGAGGTATAAATTGTTTTATATGTCAGTATAAAAACAATTATCCCAAGACAGTCCCGTTCAATACACATAAGTGTACTAGCATAAGAAGTTGGAATTAAACCGTTCCCCATAGTCAAGACAGACCTACTGAAATCTTGTGCTACAATCTTACCGATGGTGTGTCCAACTCCATCTCAGACTGTGAACAATAAGCTTATATTCTACAAGAATTGATGATCTGATCTTCTGTGTGTAAGTAGAACTCTACACACTAGATCATCTACTATGTAGAATAAAAGACACACATGCGTAACATTAGATATATAATATAATGCAAATATTAGCTCATATAGATTCTCATTAAAATGGAAATACTAGAATTCATTAGTAAATAAATACAAAGGTCCAATACATAAAAGTATGGCTTTTAGTATATAACCCTAACAGCCGAATCGTGCCAAGATCGTCACACACACTCTCTCTCTCTCCATTTCGAAGCGTGGATCTCACGCATCGTACAGCTCCACGGATAATGGAAAAGAAAGTGAAAGGCTTGATGAGAAAACCTCAGTTTCCCACTCTTTCTTTTTCATCCCTTCTAAATTCTTACCTGCAAATGATCACTCAAAAAGACAATTTTGTACAAATATCCAAACACCCATTGAAACGAAGACGAAGAAATAGAGCATTCAAGAGGCACAAAATAGAGAGGATTGATAATGGGTATTTGGAATGCACATGCTTCTGTGGGGAATATTAGTGGGTCACTTCTTGCTGCTAGTGTTCTTGACTATGGATGGGGTGGTCTTTCATAGTTCCTGGTGCTTTTATTAGTGTAGGGGGGATAACGGTTTACTTGTTCTTGGCTGCTTATCGTGAGGCCGTATTTTCTTTTCTTTTTCTTTCTGATGTTGTTGCAGGGAGTGTACCAGTTTTAGGCCCATTCTCGAAATCTGTGATTTTCTTTGGAGGTTTCCAAGCTACACAAAGGGGTTTTTTCACAACTACTTCTCTTCCTTTATTCTTGCTTGGGTTTTGCCTATGTATTATTTTAAAAACTGCTGTTTCTAACAGCGGTTTATAGCTTTGACCAAGTTAGAGGGTCATTCTCCCAAATATTTTTTTGGAGAAGGTCACTCTCCCATGTATTGTTTTTTAAAAGGTCAATTTAAAAAAAAAAAAAAAAAACTCCTTTCCGGCCTGTGCTAGTGTGTGACATCAATGAGGGGAACATATTTTATGTGATGCTAGCTTTGATTTGTTGGTTGCTACTATATCCACCCAAATTGTTCTGCCCTTAACTTTTTTCTCTTTTTAATCCTTTTCTCCCTAATATCTACTGTCAAATTCCTGTCAATGGATATTGATGTGCTTTTATGTATTCAAAATTTAAAAAAATTCTTAAAAATAAAAATATATGCTAACAGGTCAATAGGCTAGCTATCATCAGCAAACTGTCCCAACCTTCAATCCTCAAAAAAGCCACATTTTTTACATAACATTCTGTTTGATTCTTGGCTTTAGTGATAACTGATAAGTTGTGGTTGCCAAATGGTATTGAAGTGGGTGGTGTTTAAATAGGTTTACTGTTTGAGTTCATTCATTGGAGAGAGAGAGAGAGAGACGGTTACCAATTGGTATTGAAGTTGGGTGGTGTTTGGGTAGGTTTAAAGTTTGAGTTACTTCATGGTAAAACACAGACTTGTGGGCAGTATGGAAGGAATGATGTGAGATTAGTGTGTGTGTGTGTGTGTGTGTGTGAGAGAGAGAGAGAGAGAGAGAGAGAGAGAAACTTGTGGGCATTATGGAAGGAATGGTGTGAGTTTTTTTTTCTTTTCCTTTTTTAAAGTCCATTGGCCTTATTAGCTACACAATAAAATGTAGCCCTCTTCTTCCCCTTAAGCCCTCCCCACCCTGATGAAAGTAAGACTCGAACTCAGGTCTTTGGTACAACCCCCAATAAACTTTATCTTAGAGAGAGAAACTTATGGACATTATGGAAAGAATGATGTGAGATTAATTCTACCTAATAAAAAAAAATTAATAGAAAAGAAAACGAAAGAAAGAAATATAAGGTCAATTGTCTTTACTAGTTTAAAAAGTTCTTAAGCATAGGTTAGGTCTCTCAGTTCTACCCTTTTCTTTGTCTCTCAGTTGCCAAACCCTGCATCTTAATCATAGGTTAGGTCCAGCCAAACCCTACACCCTCATAGGTTATGTCTAACCAAATCCTGCATCTAAATTGTGGCTATTGAAATAAATGTGGTTGATTTGTCTTTTCATTGCGATTTGCAGACATCTCGACTTTTCAACAGGGTTTCACCTATAAAAAGAGCTCGTCAACTAACATAGCTAGAACTCTTTCTTTTTAAGATCTAGCTTAAGTATTGGAGTTTTTTGGCAAGCTACACATTAGAGTGAAAATGTATAGCTTCCAGGTTGAGTCAAGGAAAGAGTCAATCTCTTACTGATTGCAAAAGAAATATTTCCCCTGCACTATCCATAGGTTAGGTACTTAGGCCCTTAAGTCTTAATTTTATTATTAGGATGGTCAAGTTTCTAATCCCTAACATTTTCCTTTTAAGAGACGAGAATATCATTTAATCATAATATAGTCGAACCCAAGACAGGCTGTGCCAAAACTAAATAAATCTTGGGAAATTTACAAAGAAGTCCTAATATACAAGAGGTTTTTCCCATAAAATTCAAGCTAAAAGAATTTTTACTGAAAAGGCCAAAATTATGCTAGAAAAGTCTAAATTTTTTTAAATTTAATTCTGTTAAATCCTTTTTTTAAATAACAGTTTCCTTAACTTTCTCACCAAGCGATTTGTTCAAATTCTCTCTCAGCCATGCCTTCTCCATGTAACACCGAAAACCTAAATAACCAAATATGGAGGCGTGGCAAAAAAAAATCATCGGATTCACATTTACCATGTTCTATAAATCATTCCAACTACAATCGAAATAGTCTCGAGTCAGAGAGTAGTAATCACTACAAGAAAAAGAACCTATTGCAACCAAATTTTGCAACGGAATTGAGGCCTGTTGCAATAGGTACATTTTTGCAACGGAAAGAGCTGTTGCAACGAAATGAACAGTTCCCCCCTCCTCGATTTCTCTTCCGCCGTCGCAACGTTGTGAAAATTGAATTTTTTTTTAATTTATATTATCATTGCGACGGAAAGAACCGTCACAACAATAAATATTAGTATTTTTATTAATTTATACGGTATAACAGATTAAAATATAATTTTTTAACCAAAAACTTACATTTTTTTGCAACCAAACAGCCCTCGCAAGGATTTCCCCCCAAAACCCACCCGCGCATCCCTCTTCCCTCTTCCCTCTTCCCTCTGCCCTGCCTCTCTCTCTCTTTCTCTCAATCTCGCTGTGTACTAGCTGAACAGGGCATCGAAGGAACCCTCCCACCACCGATCAAGATGTAGCGGCGTGCCGACCCATTTCCGGCCATCGTTGCATTGCATCTCCACCGCCATATTCTCGGCCCAATCTCTCGCTCGCCTGTCTCTCCCTCTGCAACGAACCTCACTCCAGCAACTAATGTAAGTCGCTCTATCCACGAACCTCCTCTTCCCCTCTGTTTCTCTCTCTATCCGACTTTGAATCATTCTAAAAAACCTAGGGTTTTCTAATATCTGTCAGCCTACACCAATAGGCGGTTGGGTTGAAGCTCTTTAACACTCCCCCTCCTCATCCACTGTCATATGCAGCCATTCAAGCCCTTATTGAAGCATCAACATCAATAAACTAATCTAAGGTAAGATATTGCATATTTATATATAGAAATTTTGTTTATGATTTTGATTATCAATGCCGATGCCTGTATTGGTTGCATTTGATGTCTATTTTCCTGTATGGTTTCAATAAAAATGGAAATAGGCTTTGTTAAAAAAGAAAAAAAAAAAAGGGCATTTTGCAATGGCTAATTTGAAGAATAGCTGTTGTAAATTCGTGTGGCGGAATTTCTATTGGTAGAATTACAAATTGCAACGGCAACTTTCGTGGCAAGTATATTTAAATCTTGCAACGGCAAATTCCCTCGCAACAATTTTTAATAAATAGTAATAAAACCAATTAGAACTTTTTGCAACGGCATTTTCCGTTGCAAAAATCTGCATAAAATTTTGTAACAGCAAATTCCCTTGCAATAATTTTTGGTGAGAAACCTGAAACTTTTTGCAACGGCATTTTCCGTTGCAAAAATGTTGCAACGGCAAATTCCCTCGCAACAGTTTTTGGTGAGAAACTGAATGAAATTTTTTGCAACGGCTTTTTCCGTTGCAACAATTTTGCAACGGCAAATTCTCTCACAACAATTGGTTTTTGGTAACCGAATGTAAATTTATTGTAACGGCATTTTCCGTTGCAAAAATTTATTGTAACGGCATTTTCCGTTGCAAAAATCGGTATAAAATACCGTATATTCAGGTCATGTCTTGCGACGGGAATTACCGTTGGTACATTTATTTTGCAACGGAAAAAGCCGTCGCAACGGCTAAATTTTTTGCGACGATAGCAATAGCGACGGAATAGCAACGGTTATTTCCGTTGCAAGAAGCTCATTGCGACGGGAAATATGCTTAATTGCAACGGAAAAGTCCGTTGCAATAGATCATTTTTTTTGTAGTGAATGTTCCGATCTCTAAATGAAAATGAAATCCTTTGCAATTACAAGCATAACTAAAATAATCAATCATTTCTTAAAATTTATTCTTATACAAACCTTCTAATAACATAAACAAAATTAACTATCTTATCGATCTAATACTACCAAATAAAATATAATTAATTGTTTAAGAACTCCTAACTTCACCCTGCCTAAAAAATTTACGACAGCCTCAAAATAACTATTTATATTTATCTAAAAAAAATATATAGAAAGTGTGAGCATAATATACACATGAATAAGCCAAGCTCAAGGCATGAATATTTTCATAAATTCAATTGCCAAAAAAAATTATTTATAAATTAGAGTTATAAATCAAAGTGCAAATTAAAAGAATTTAAACAAATTTCAGATGCTATTATTCATAAATATCAAATTTTCAAATAAAATAAATAAATTTTAATCTCTGATCAACTATGGAAACAGATTGACCCGAAGGTCCAGATTGATTTGAGCATCCAGATTGATTCAAAGGTTTAGACTGATTTGAGGATCCAAATTGACCTGAAGGTTCAGACGGTGTTCCTATTAAGTGAAGACTTTAAATAGTGCATTGGTACCAAAAGCCAATAACTTATATCCTACTGACCAGAGATAAAGACAAATCGAAGATTCAAAAAATATTAGAATTTTCAATCAATGAAAACATATCATATTTTTAGAATCAATGAATTTTTTAGATATCACAATCACATTGGCAACTGTTTTATATGAAATACAAAATTTCAAATTTTTCTTAACTCATAATTTTAGCACCAAATGTTCAATTCAAATAACACAAATCAGTTCGAAATCATTTTTTTGTTCATAAATATCAATTACAAAATTGTTGGGCTACTAAAAATAATTTAATAAAAGCTATGCATATTATACTCCCTGACCTTACTTCAATTGATGTATTTAAAATCCAAGTGAAGCAATTCTTACGAATCCTAATGCTCAATTTGACAAAGGCTCAAAACTTCTATCAACTTTAGATACAACTTGAATCTCTTTAGGTATGGCACCATCTTTTTCTCAGTCTCTATTTTACTCTTACATTTTTTAATTTCCAAAAGAAAATATTGATAGTTAAATAGTATTCACTTTGTTGACCAAAAAAAAAAAAAAGTATTCACTTTGACCTAACGTAATTAGGATATAACTCTAATCCTTATTATTTACAAAAGAACCATTATGTGGTGTTTAGTTACAAATTTAGCCTATTCTAAGTTTATTTCTAATCTCAATTATTTATTTATTTATTTGTGAACATCAATCAGTAAATTAAATGTAGCCCACAAGTTCAAATATATATAATCATTTAAAAATAAAATAAAAATAACATTGTGAACCCATATAAATACTGGGCATTACATTCTCCTCTCCTTAGAAAAAAGTTTAATCCTCTAAACTTGGCGTTATGACAAAAACTATACCCTATAGCCTTTTTTTCTTTTTCTTTATTCCTTTTTTATTTCCTATCCTTCAGTTTTTTGCTTATCTGGGTTGTAACCCTTCGATTCAAAACATTCTTTAATCTTATAAACAATTTGCCCATTCTTGCCTCCATTTCGTTTTTCCTTTTCTTCTCTCCCATTCCACTAGGGTTTGAGAGAGTTGGGGTAGTTTAGGTAAGTTCGTCCTTTTTTTTTTTCTTCATTTATGTCATGTAATCTTAGTAGATTTACATTTGTACTTTGTATTTCCTTTCATTTAATGCAATAATCACTTAGTTTTATGTTGGTTTTTATCTCTTTAATGGTTTTCTAAGCAGTTGTGTTGGATTCGAGGGTGGATTTTCATTTTACAATAAAGGTAATGCGATTTTCTCCATTTGTATGCTTTAAATGTTTGTTGAATGATGCTAAATACTCTTCATCTTATAAACCCACAAGGTTTTACTCACTTTTACCATTTGTAAACATAATTTCATAGCATAAGTGGTGCTTAGTATTTAAGGTAGTCCAAGTGTTTGCTAAAATGCCTTACCTAGTATTTTTCCTTATTCAACCTCATTTTCTTTGTGTTTTATGTTTGAATGGTTATAAATGCTTTCATACTAGAACCCTCTTAGTTTTGTATCATCTTGACGTTGTATAGATAGGTTAAATCTTGGCACATGTAATACTTGATATTTATATGCACTCCAAGTGTTTGATGAAATATCCAAGAGAGTATTTATTCTCATTTAGCACCATAGTGTTTTATAATTGCTAAATATTCCGATTGGGATCATTCTTCAATGAATCTCAATTTTGATATTTTGATATTTTGAAGGGTTTTGAAACCCATGTTGCAAGATACGTTTGGGACGAACAGGTACATTTTCTATCTTTAAACAATAAGTTATAATGTAGTTATCTTTATTATCGTTTATCGATTTCCTAACAAATATTTTTTCATTGTGTACGATCGAGAACTCTGAAATGTATACAACATGTCCCCAAAATATTTGTATGGCACTAGAAGACTAAGTGCAAGAGGTTCAAGACAAGGGTGAATGATACCCCTTTGTGCCTATTGAAGCAGGTCTCCTAAACCCACATAATCCATGTCTTGGTTTCGGTATTCGTCAAGCGTTGGCATCCCGAGACTAATACTTTCTACCTACCATTCGGGGAGATGACCATTATGCTCGATGATGTCAAACAGATCACTGGTCTGCCTGTTTGATGGAAAGGCTATGAGGGCTCCTGAAATTCAAAATGATGATGCCATTGGCCTATTGCATAGATACTTGGGAGTGAGTCTAGAAGCAGCATTGGACGAATTGAAGAACAATAAATGCAATTATGTGAGGATGGAGTGGTTGAGGAAAACATTTGTGAATAAGGCGAAGGAGAGTGATTCGATTGCAGACATTGACAGGCATGTGACGGCTTATCTACTTTACCTCATTGGGTATTCCCTCTTCTCCGACAAAACGGGAACGAAGATGCCAGTGACATACTTACACCTCTTGTCGGATGTTGGAAATGTAGTCAACTATGCCTGGGGCGCTGCTAGGTTAGCTTATTTATATAGGTAGTTGGGGGTTGCTATAAGGGTAGAGGTTAAGCATATAGCTGGCTACCTCACTCTGTTGGAGGTACATTCATGATTGAAAAACTCAGTCTCTTTTTAATTATTATATCAGTGATTATCATATACTAATGTCATTTTTGTTTTTTTATATACAGGTCTGGATATACGAGCATTTTACTGTGGAGCGGCCTACATCTAACCCAGAATACGTCAATGGCAACCCTCGTGCAATGAAGTGGAAGCCTCGGTCCTCAGTGAGCGCTGCAGAAGCCCCCAATAAACTTAAACTCTTGAGGCAGCTAATAAACAATATGATAAAGGAAAATGAAAGTTTAAATAAAAACTTGTTGTATGTTTGAATATCTTTGCTATAGTTCACTTAATTTACATGTTATAATTTCTTCGTATATTAGTCATTTGGGATCCTTACCGTGGTTCGAGAGATCATCACCAATTCCTAGACATCGCGTGGCACTGTACATGTATCACTTTCCGCGATGTGGTTGAGCCGTACCATTCTGCCCTCGTTCTGAGGCAGTTTGGGTACTGTAGACATCCATTTTTGACCATGGGAAGGGTCATGAATGGTTGCCTATGAGTTGATGAAGTGGAGTAGGGTGTCAAAACCCTAGGTCACTCATAATACCTTTTTGTGTAGATAGTTAGAGGTCATTATCGCATGTAGGTTTTTAGGTCGGGTTGAGTAGATTCTTTTTGCATTTAGTTTTTGGAGAGTCTAGGAATATCCTTGCTAAATTTCATGGCATTTCGAGCCAAACTTGATAGGAAATAAGGTCTTTTGTGACTTGAAAGGCAGCGTTGTCTTTCGAATAACAAAAGCCCCAAATGACTGTCGATCTTGTCCCGGGTGGCCTCGAGGCTTTGGCATGGATATTTAGGGTGTGTTTGGTAGCTAAGTTGATCAGTGGCAAGGTCCATTGAGCCTTTGGGCTCATATTTGGCTCTTAAGGCCCATATGGCCATTTTAAGCTTAGATTAGGGTTTCGACCAAAGATGACCAGGATTCGATCTTTTTATCAAATCAAAGCCTTCAAAAATACTAAAACAGTTTCTTAAATGTTTCTTAAAACTTGTTTCGAGAAGTGGAAATAATCTCGAGAGCAATCAGTTAGTAGATTTCAAAACCCTAAATGGGCTTAACAGGCCCAAAATAGCTAATCGGTCGGCTTTTTCCTAAAAAATTTGACTAAGGTCAATGCATTTTCACATCAAATACTTCTCAAAACATGGAGAATTGAATCACGGTCATTTTGGTTCTTGAATCGTCGAATTTGGACTTGAAATGGGCCCGAAAAGCCGAAAACAGCCGAGACGGGTCAAGAGAGGCCAAAAAATGGGTCAAAATTGGGCTGAGGCTTGATGACCAACCCTCTAGGGACGGCCAGCTTCCCCTGGTGGACGGCCAACCGTCCTAGGGTGGATGGTCACCCGAGCCCTTTGCCTAATTTTGCCCATTATCGAGTTTTAAAGAGTTTTATTAGCTTGGGACTCTTCCAAACCCTATTTGGAGGGCTTAACTCGGCCTTAGGGAATTTAGAAGACTCATTTAGGACCCTTGGATGACTCCTTAGGGTTTTAATGAGAGCCATTGATCAAAATTGAAGCCTCTCTATAAATATAAGGCTATAGAATTAGTTTTAGGGGATGAACTTTGAGGAGAGAGACTCTAGCACTTGAACCAGCCTCTTAGAACCATAGCTACACTTTGGAGGCCATTGGAGCTTGGAGAAGAAGGCTAAGAGTAAGGAAGAAGAAGGCTAAAGGTACATTCGAATACACCATTGTGCTTAGGATTAAGTTTTGCATAACATAGTTAGGAACTAGCTTATTTAGAGTAGTTTGTTTTTTTCTGCAGAATACATGAGATAGTTTTTTCTACTTATATGCATGATTTGGGTTGAGAATGTAGGCTTTAATCATGTATGTTAAGTTAGGGGTGGATGATTTAATGTTTATGCAATGTTTAACATGTTTAGAGTAGGTTTTATATTCTGTTTTGCATGCTGAAATTGTTTAGGCTATGTTTAATGTTTGGTTTGATTTTTGGGATATCTTGTGAACATGTTGGTTATTGTTTGATTATTAGGAGCATGTTTAGGAGTTCTTTTATGTTTAGTATGCATGATACGAGTTAGTTTGAAATATGTTATTTTCTGTTTTGGGTTAGTAATGCATGATAGTAGGAAAATTTGAGTCTTTTTGTAGATATAGGATGGGTGTCTATTGTTTTAGTATTTTAGGATAGTTTTGTGTTTAGGTTTGTTTATACCATTGTTCTTAATTTTGTTTTGCTTGGAGTATCATATGAATTGTGATCGAGGGAGCGAGCTAAGGTGAGTCCCTTCCCTTGTGTTAAACTTGGATGTTTCAAGCATGATACATGATTAGTTTTACGTATATTATTTTAGGATGCATTCGAGGACATTCTCATATTTTTTATTTGTTATTTTTTAAGGGTTTTAAATTACTTTTTAAGTGACTTTAGATTCTGTCCAGAATTTTAAAGTGGCTTTAAAGTGAGTTAAAAGCCATTTTTAGGGTCAAATTTAACTTAGGAACATATCTAGGTTCACATAGAAAGACTAGTTTGCATTTAGGACATTTTCATGCATTTTATTTGTTATTTTGTTTCATTTTTTTAATGCATTTGTCATAATTTCCAGCATGTTCTCTTTTAGTATTTTAGGTGTTTAGACTAACTTAGGAGTAGTTAGGAACCTTAATATTAGGGGAGTCACTTGACTCCGCTTAGGATTGTCCTTTGTTGTAAGAATTACAATAGGGATAGAATTTTATCTATTTAGGAGTCTATTTCGAGAAAAATTTTAAAAGAAAGTGTTTTCCAATGAAATTGGTTTTTTGAAAGTATTCAAATTGGAATGAAATTCTATCTCTTACGAAAAAGTGTTTTGATCGAATTCCAACTCTCGAAGTTAGAGTCCTAGATAAGGTAGAATCCTTTCAGCTATGTAGTTCATTACAATAGGAGAATCCTAGGTATTCGAACTACGACGGACTTTGATCTCTATCAGGACACTGGTAAGATACGTAGGCAACCAATAGGGCGCAAGTCCAATCTTAGGTTGACTGTGAGTCTCTTAAGGTCTTTGGGATTGTTGTTTGTTTTTCTTTATTATTTATTATTATTTATGTAATATTATTCCTATTTTTGTGGTTGATTAGATAATTAGGATTGTTGTGATAAGATTTTGATAAAGCCCAAAATTAATTAAGAGACCTTTAATTAGGGTGAGATAGGTGCCTACAGAATGCGTTCTGGAACCAACCTATCCCATAACCTAGCCCTCGAATCCAAACTTTGGTTCAAAGACTTGTCTTTCCTTAAAATATGGAGTCATGTTTTATTAAAATAAAACTCTTTTTTATGGTTTCCTTATTCCTTAAAAATAAGGTGGCGACTCCCAGTTTTTTTCAAACTCTTATCCTTTTTCAAAACTCAATCTTGAGTGGATAATAGAGAATGATAAATCGAGACGGATAAAGTTATCTAGAATCCACGATGATAAGTGAAAATGCCTCCCGGTCCGCGATGGCTGGTTCACAGGTACGTGTAAACTAGTTCATGGAATCTCTCGCTTATCCCTCCAACATAAGCAAAGAGAGGAACCAAAGCAAACCTGTATTCTGTAGTGCACATATACGTGGAGTAGATTTGGACTGGCTGGAGGCACTACTGTCTTTCAGTAAGTAGCTGTGGAGAGCTGTGCGATGCAGAGAGCCCATGGATGTGTGAGGATGGGTATTCAGAGAGAAGTTATGTGAGGATCCATCCCACCGACTCTACCTCTACTTCCGAACATCCTATTCAGCGATCATTTGAGGATGCGTACATAGATTTGGTGAGTATTGATAGACATTTCTTTATGTGATGATGGAGTAGTTGAGGAAAACATTTGAGAATAAGGCGAATGAGAGTGGTTCGATTGCAGACATTAATAGGCATGTGAGGGCCTATCTACTTTACCTCTTTGGGTGTTCTCTCTTTTCCAACAAGACGGGAACGAAGGTGCCAGTGACATACTTACACCTCTTGTCGGATATTGGAGATGTAGCCAACTATGCCTGGGACGCTGCAGGGTTAGCTTATTTATATAGGTAGTTGGGGGTTGCTACAAGGGTAAAGGTTAAGTAGATAGCTGGCTACCTCACTCTGTTTGAGGTACATTCATCATTGAAAAACTCAAGTCTCTTTTTAATTCTTATATCAGTGATTATCATATACTAACTAACGTCATTTATGTTTTTTTTTTTTTTTTTTTTTTATATATATATATACAGGTCTGGATATACGAGCACTTTACTGTGGAGCGGCCTATACCTGACCTAGAATACGTCAATGGCAACCCTTGTGCAATGAAGTGGAAGCCTCGGTCCTCAGTGAGCGCTGCGGAAGCCCCCAATAGACTGAAATTTCCGAGGCAGCTAATAGACAATATGATAAAAGAAAATGTAAATTTAAATAAAAAATTGTTGTATGTTTGAATATCTTTGCTATAGTTCACTTAATTTACATGTTATAATTTTTTGTATATTAGTCATTTAGGATCGCTATCGTGGTTCAAGAGATCATCACCAATTCCAGGGCATCGCGTGGTACTGTGGATGTATCACTTTCTACGATGTGGTTGAACCGTACCATCATGCCCGCGTTATGAGGCAGTTTAGGTACGTGCAAATCAGTCCATGGAATCATTCGCCCATCCTTTCAACAAATATAAAGAGAGGAACCAAATCAAACCTGTATTCTGTAGAGCACATATACGTGGAATACATTTGGACTGGTCGGAGGCACCACTGTCTTCCAGTGAGTAGCCGCGGAGTGCAATGCGATGCAGAGAGCGCATAAATGTGTGAGGATGGGTATTCAAAGAGAAATCATGTAAGGATCCATCTCACCGACTCTACCTTTACCTCTGAATATCCTATTCAGCAATCGTTTGGGAATGCTTATATAGATTTGGTGAATATTGAGAGACATTTCTTTATTTGTACTTACTTTGAACTCAGTTATACCAACGATACTGATGGAGATGGAGATGTCGGGTTGTTTGGGTTGCTTTTTTTTTTTTTTTTTTTTTTTTTTTTTTTTTCAATTTTTACAAGTTAGAATTATCAAAAGGGTAAAATGGTCAATACCCAATCAATTTAAACACCGCCTACCAAACGCACATTTCTGTGTAGGGGCACATTGCTTCAATCAATACTACAGGGGAACAAATTAAAAACGGCCTATAGTTCAAGGAGGCAAATTATAATTTCCCCTAAATTCTATATACTTGGAAGGCGATGAAATAATAATGTAGCATAAATTAATACCATCTCAATTTCATGCCATTTACTCAATCATGTTCCAGCCCTATGAAGTTCTGTTTCTCAATCAGATTTTGATTTTTTTGTGCCATCTAAGGAATGCTTATTGGGTTACAATTATCACTGACAGTCAACATATTTTCAAAATACCACCCACACATTTGCACACTCCTGTTAATCCCTCAGCACTGGCCTACACATGTATTTGGCCACTTGAAAAAAGAAAAATGAATGAAATGATAATCTGACTGATGAACTTCATAATGAGGATGCTTGATATACTAGTCAGGGGGCCAACCGATCAATTTTCCAAACTCGCCTCCCATCAATCTCTTCAGGTGAATATCGCAACCTGTCAAGAAAACATATTTGCATAAACAATCATAGTTCTTTTCACAGATATATATCCCATTTTTTATGAATCCCATTTTTGAAATAAATGAGAAAAGTAATTGCTGAAAACCCATTATAGATTATCTGTTAAAAAAAATATAAAAAAAAAGATGTTGAGATAGACGAGTGGCAGTTCTAAAAAGGCATAAAAGGAATGAATCGCTATTGGGAACCTAGAGATCACACCAATTAAAGACAAGGTGAGATAAAGTCATCTAAGTTGGATTGGTCAAGCGTAATGAAGAATGAAGATGGGTGAATGACCTAGTAAGGAGGAGAGATTTCATTCAAATTGAAAGTTATAAGGGCAAGATGACGTCGTGGGTTTGAAAACATGGGTTGAAGCTAACATGGCTTTGGATAGAGCTCAAAGGCGAGAAAGAATTCATACAGTTGACCCAAGTAATTAGGATTTAAGGCTTTGTTGAGTTGAGTATAAAATTCAATCCAAGATCCACTTAGAACTTAGATTGGGATAGGTCACTACTAGTCAATATTATATCTATGACATTATGCAGCATTTAAAGGTGGTGGAAATTGAAAATATTATGTTAATACAACCACCATAGCAATGATCCTCTACAATTCACCAGCAAAATCTGAAACCAACCAGAATCTGATTTAGAACTTGAAGCTACAGTCCATATCCAACCCATATTGTACTTGGATCCTAATACAGGAGTCCAAACCCAGGATAAATTACCCATATTGTATTGGATTTTAGGTTTTGTTCACTCAATTTCATGTCTACAAGTCAAATAAAAATATTTTTGCAAAAGGAAAAAAGAGTAAATAAAATACCTGTCGTGCAAGCGAGATTGCTGTCCTTGCCAAAACTCGAAAAGCTCTGGTGTAAGCCTGTATCCTCCCCAGTGTTTGGGTTTTGGAATCAAACTTCTGCACATTCAAAACCAAGGATTTTTTTTCAAAGTTTCTCACTTCAAAATCACAGCAAAAAATGGAGTAAAAAAAAATAATTTATTCAGATATTGGTTGTAGGAAACTGGACAAGGGACCACTGTTTTAAGTAAAACTATGCACGTTTACCAGAACATTTGCAAAATGTACTTTTTGTGTTTAGCAGAGCATTTGAAAAACTCAAATCATCAAAATTGATTAACAAGCCACTCGAAGATTATAGATTTGAAAAGCTGACCCATCAGAGAACTTTTCCTCCAGGTTTTTGTATTCTTCGTGGAGAACGTGTCTTCCGGGAACTATAGTACTCTGAAGAAAAGCAAGAGATCAGTCTCAGTCGTTTATGTAAATATAATATTTCCAGATTCAATAAATCAGAAAAGAAAGTAAAACAAACCTGCTGGCTAACTATTGCTCCAATCTGACTTCCACGAGGACGGCTATGAAAGTACTGCACAGATTCTTCATCAGAGACTTTCTGCACAGTTCCTTCCACTCTTACCTAAATACACAGTGATGTTAAATATGGTTTCATCCAGAAAGATCATCAAATAAGCATGCATTTATAAGTAAATCAAGTTGCATTTCTGATGGCAACGGGCTTTATTTGTCAGATTGGACTGCAATTGGCAGCTCAGTAAAACCAATTTGTGTATGCAGTGTTTCATATAACAAAGGGGCTTTTTTGGTTGTATGTCTTCAGTTCAAATGCTAGGGACTGCTGGAGTTGAGGTACAACGTATTAGGATGTAGCAATCCAACACAATAAGGCCCCCTATTTATAAGTTTTTTGTCCCCTTTCGGGTAAGATTTGATCCCTTGAATTCTACATATGGAGAGGCAGCCAGATCCCACTAAGTCACGACTCACAAGGCCAGTTGTAGCCCATCATGTTCATAATTACTAGAAAATAGATTAAGAGAGAAGCACAAGCAACATTGCTACTGTCGAAGTTTTAGGAAGTAGTTAGGATCTGATTAAATAAAATCTGAACTTAGGATCAGATTATGTTAGGCAGTTTCCTTATTTTCTACCGTATTTAGTTTTTCCCTATTTTATAGCAAAATTAGTTACAGATCTGATGACTAATTTCTGCTATAAATATGTGTATTCTTTTATTATAAAATAAGAAGAATGATTATTTATTTTTCTCCAAAGTTACATGGTATCAGAGCCTAGTGCTCTCGATATGATTTTCCATGACGAAGAAGGCAATGACTGGCGCGACAAGACACCCTACTTCCTCGGCAGATTCCTCCGAGATCATTCAATTGACGGTGTCAACATC
The DNA here is from genome assembly GCA_017140935.1 of Hamamelis virginiana. Lineage (NCBI taxonomy): Eukaryota > Viridiplantae > Streptophyta > Magnoliopsida > Saxifragales > Hamamelidaceae > Hamamelis > Hamamelis virginiana. The sequence goes on from JAESVK010001087.1 coordinate 276,159, forward strand.
ATCTGGCGAGTCTTTCTCCCAGATTTCTAATCTGCAGCTCACAGTTCACAAACTCGATGGGAAAAATTATCTCGAATGGGTGCAATCGGTGAAATTGGCGATCGATGGACGAGGAAAATTGGAGCATTTGACAGGTGAAGTAACACAACCTGCTGCGACTGACCCAACCCTAAAAAAATGGCAATCCGAGAATTCACTTATCATTGCGTGGCTCATCAATTTGATGGAACCGGTGATTGGGAAGCCTTACTTGTTTTTACTGACAGCCAAGTAAGTTTGGGAGGCTGTGCGAGATTGTTATTCTGATATGGAGAATTCATCACAGATTTTCGACTTGAAGACGCGGCTCTGGCAGTCAAAACAAGGTGATCGTGAAGTCACCATTTATTACAAGGAAATGGTTACTTTATGGCAGGAATTGGATCAGTGTTATGATGATGATTGGGAAAATCCTAATGATTGTGCTCGTTAGAAAAAGAGGGAAGAGAACGATCGTGTCTAAATGTTTCTTGCTGGTTTAAATCGCAACTTGGACGAAGTGAGAGGGAGAGTTCTTGGCCGGAAACTGTTGCCCTCAATCCGTGAGGTATTTTCAGAAGTCCGTCATGAGGAGTCCCGGCGAAGGATAATGCTGCGAAATTCAGAGCCTAGTCCAAATCATGAACCAGAGGGCTCAGCTCTTGTGTCGAGAGGGTTGGATTTCGAGGGTGACAAAAGGAAGAAGCCATGGTGCGAACACTGTAGAAAACCATGGCACACGAAGGATACCTGCTGGAAGCTTCACGGTAAACCACTGAACTGGAAAAAGAAAAATAGTGGAGAAGGACGTGCATTCCAGGTTGCAACTGAGGATTCTCAAGAGCATCAAGCCAACTCGGAAACAGTCCCATTCACAAAAGAGCAGTTAAAGCATTTATACAAACTTTTTCAATCTCCAAAAACATCTGTAAATCCGTCTTGCTCTTTAGCTCAGAAAGGTAACTCCTTCATTTTTGCCTTCCTTAGTGTCTTACCAAGTTCTATAAATCCTTGGATCATCGATTCTGGAGCGACCGATCACATGACAGGTTGCTCAAAATTTTTTTCCTCCTATAGTTCTTGTGCAGGCAATAAAAAGATAAAAATTGTAGATGGTTCCCTTTCTGCCATAGCTGGAATAGGATCTGTTCAACTATCTCCTTCTTTAATTCATCATAACGTTCTTCATGTTCCGAATCTTTCTTGCAATTTATTGTCTATTAGCAAAATCACCCTCGATCACAAATGTCGTATTAATTTTTTTCCATCATTTTGTGAGTTTCAGGATTTGAGTTCGGGGAGGACGATTGGCAGTGCTAGGGAGTATAGGGAGTATGCTGGACTATTTTTTTGAAGATGGACCCAACTCGAGTGGACAATACATTAGTACTTGTTTTAATTCAGTTTCTGATTTTAAGGATAATGAAATAATGTTATGGCAATATAGACTAGGCCATCCAAGTTTTCAGTATTTAAAGCATTTGTTTCCAATTTTTTTCAGAAATAAAAGTCCATCTTTGTTTGAATGTGAAATTTGTTAGTTTGCTAAACACAATCGTCATTCCTTTTCTCCCCAACCTTACAAAGCGTTTAAGCCATTTACAATGATCCACAGTGATATTTGGGGACCTTGTCGGGTGTCTACAAATTTTGGAAAAAAATGGTTTGTCACATTTATTGATGATCATACTCGATTAACTTGGGTTTATTTAATGAAGGAAAAATCTGATGTGAAAATGGTCTTTAAAATTTTCTACACCATGGTGCAAAACCAATTTCGTGAAACGATTCAAATATTTAGGAGTGATAATGGCAAAGAGTACTTTAACAAAGTTTTGGGAAGTTTTTTCTTAGAAACAGGAATTGTTCATCAAAGCTCTTGCAATGATACTCAACAGAACGGAGTAGCTGAAAGAAAAAACAAACACCTTTTAGAGGTAGCTCGGGCATTGCTTTTCACACATAAGGTACCTAAATATCTTTGGGGAGAGGCTATTCTTACTACAACCTATCTTATAAACCGAATGCCTAGTAAGGTTTTAAACTTTGAAACTCCTTTCAATTTTTTTCATAAGTTTTATCCTACTAATAGGCTTTCATCAAAGTTACCTCTAAAGATATTTAGGTGTACTGCTTTTGTTCACATTCATGATCATACCCGAGGAAAACTTGAACCCCGAGCTCGAAAATGTGTTTTTGTAGGATACACTTCTAATAAAAAAGGATACAAATGTTTTGACCCAGTTACTCAAAAAATATTTGTCACCATGGATGTAACATTTTTCGAACGAAAATCGTTTTTCAATACTCATCTTCTGGGGGGAGGAAAATTGAAGATTCGGATCATTTGGAATATTTTCAACTTGAAAATGTGTCTCTTGCACCCTCCTTAGCCGAAATTGAGAATCCTGTTGAAAACCCAATTATTATTGTAACAGTTTTTTGTGAATCAGATTCTTCAAATAATGAAGATGCAAGCCCATCCTTAATGCCATCACATGAAAACAATGAATCAAATGAATCAAACAGGGAAAAAATAGGTACCAAGAACACTGGGATAATAAACTTTGATATTGTCTACTCGAGAATGAATACAACTCAAGGAAAGGAGTCTACCGATCTTCCACACCGCCATGAGTCCACAAACCTCCAGGTAATACTCTCTCTGAGCCTACACAATTGGTCCCATCTACTTCAGGTCTTGGTCCTAAGTCCACGAGTCCTAAGTTCGAGTCTAGTGAGTCCACTGATTCAAATATTCCCATTGCTGTATGAAAAGGTGTAAGATCATGTACCAAACACCGTCCAACTATGTATCGTATGAAAATCTTTCACCCAATTTCCGCACTTTTACCTCACAAGTTTCTTGTATGGAGATTCCTAAAAGTGTGCAGGATGCTCTAAAGGTTCCCGAGTGGAAGGAGGCTGTCTTTGAGGAGATAAAGGGTCTTGAGAAGAATCAGACATGGGAGATGCTGGACTTGCCTAGAGGAAAGACAACCGTGGGTAGTAAATGGGTGTTCATAGTTAAATACAGGTCAGATGGATAAGTTGAAAGGTATAAAGCTAGGTTAGTTGCCAAAGGATTTACTCAGACCTATGGCATTGACTACCTAGCAACCTTTGCACCTGTAGCAAAGTTAAATACTGTGAGAGTGCTCCTGTCACTTGTAGCAAACCTTGATTGGCCCTTGCAGCAGTTGGATGTGAAAAATACCTTCCTCAATGAAGACTTGGAGGAAGAGGTATATATGGATGCACCCTCGGGATTCGATAGGAGATTTGGTTCGAAATTGTGCAGACTAAAGAAATCCTTATATGGGCTGAAACAGTCACCAAGGGCCTGGTTCGAGAGGTTTTCTTAGTTTGTTGAAAGCCAAGGTTACACTCAGGGACAAGCTGATCACACTATGTTTGTGAGACAATCATAGGTTGGGAAGATAGCTGTGTTAATTGTGTATGTAGATGGCATAATCCTCACTGGGGATGATTTGCTCGAGATGAACCGACTGAAAAAGTCTCTTGCATTAGAGTTTGAGATCAAGGATTTGAGGTCTCTAAGATACTTTCTCGAGATGGAGGTAGCTCGGTCAAGGAAGGGAATTGTTGTTTCACAATGGAAGTACGTCATTGATCTACTTAAGGAGACCGGGATGAGTGGATGTAGGCCAGCAGACACCCCAATTGATCCCAATCAGAAACTTGGAGACGACAAAGAAGGCGATCATGTTGATACATCTCAGTTTCAGAAATTGGTAGGGAAACTGATTTACTTATCACATACACGGCCAGATATTGCATTTGCCGTGAGTCTTGTAAGTCAGTTCATGCATGCACCCTATGAGAAACATCTTGAAGCAGCTTATCGAATCCTGAGATATTTAAAAGGAACACCAGGCAAAGGTTTACTCTTTCTAAAGACTACACAACAAAGTATTGAATCCTATACTAATGCAGATTGGGCAGGTTCAGTTATTGATAGGAGATCTACTTCAGGGTATTGCACTTATGTATGGGGCAACTTGGTCAAATGGCGGAGTTAAAAACAGAATGTGGTTGCAAGAAGCAGTGCAAAAGCAGAATATCGTGCTATGGCTCATGGGGTATGTGAGATGTTGTGGTTAGAGCGAATACTAGAAGAGTTGAAAATACCAGTGAACATGCCAATGAAACTGTACTGCGACAACAAGGCCGCCATCAACATTGCACAGAATCCAGTGCAACATGATCGTACAAAGCATGTGGAGATTGATAGGCACTTTATAAAGGAGAAGATTGATAGCGGAGCTATTTGTATGCCCTTTGTTCCAACAACGCAACAAATAGCTGATATCCTCACAAAAGGATTGTTCAGACCTAACTTCGAACTTCTTGTTAGCAAGTTGGGCACGATTGATATCTATGCACCAACTTGAGGGGGCGTGTCGAAGTTTTAGGAAGTAATTAGGATTTGATTAAATAAAATCTGAAGTTAGGATCAGATTATGTTAGGCAGTTTCCTTATTTTCTGCTGTATTTAGTTTTTCCCTATTTTATAGCAAAATTAGTTACATATAAGATGACTAATTTCTGCTATAAATATGTGTATTCTTTTATTATAAAATAAGAAGAATGATTATTTCTTTTTCTCCAAAGTTACAGCTACCAATAGAGTAACAAGTTCTCTGGTAGGAACAGATTGAGAAGCATGGTTTACCTGGCGTTTAAGATGGTCCCAATAGAAAAGAAGTGATGCATGAGGATTTTCCGATATTTGATGTGCCTTTCGACTTCCATAATTGGTGTACCTACATATCAAAAGAATATCAGAACAGTAACAATAAACATATCAAATGAATAAGAATAACAGTAACAGTAACATAACTGTCGAAAGATAGGAGTTAGTTACGATAGGATTCTGTTTTATTTAAATTCAAATAATAAAATCCGAATATAGGACCTTGTTAGATATTCTCGGATTCTGTTAGTTAGGTAGGATTAGATTTTCTGTTTTCTTGTTATCAAAGGGGTTGAGATATATGTGGCAGAATCTCTTCTCCTGCTGGCATATATATATTGTACATACGTTAGTATTTGGATTATTTAATAAGAGAATCAATTTTTTTCTCCTTTCACGCTTACAATAACAATAATAGTAACAACAACAATAACAATAATACAATCAGCATTTGCAGAATTGCATCGTTAGATTGCAATTTTCTGTAACAGTAACGATTCGGTACTAACCAGACAAAACCATCCTCATCAACTCCTTTAAGCAATACCATTCGTGATGAACTGTCAGAGAGAAACATGACAAACAGTCAAATAGAAAATTCAAATATCAAGATGATATTAGAAATAAAAATTCAAATATCAAGATGATGATATAAGAATATAAATAAAGTCAGTAACAGTTATCATATCTCAATATCTGTGTCTGATAGAATTATTCAACACAAAGAAGTTTACTTCTAATATCTGTGTTGGTATGTTGCATCAGGATGGATACCAGTGGCTGAACTAACAGAATTTGGCAACTTTGAAAAGTTAGCATTCCAATGCACAGCAGTATTTTAATTTTTTTAAAAATAATATGACTGCTTAAAATTGAGTAATTTTAAAATATAGAGTAATTTTCTTATAGATACGTACTCACATAAGATTATGAGGACTTGGGTTTTTAGTCAATGTGGGATAGGTATTTTGAAAAACCAACCACTGGATTAGATACCCCTTTTATGTATGTCATGCATGCCAAAAATCACAGTGATCCGACGGTCAGTTCCTAAAATATAGACTGTAAACTGTTGGATATTGTTACAGTTTTTCGTAATTCGTATTTTAGAAATTGACCATCAGATCACTGTGATTTTTGGCATGCAGAAATTTATAATAATAGTATTTCATCCAACGGTTGGTTTTTCAAAAAAACCTATCCGATAATAGTTAAAAATTCAAGTCCTCACATAAGCTTATATGTGTACATACCTTTAAGAAAAAGGACTCTCTCTCTCTCTCTCTCTCTCTATATATATATATATATATATATATATACTATCCCGATCTAGTCAGCATATGCTTATATAAGTTACGTCAGCTTGAAGGCCACAGATTCTAATAGGACGCATATTTTGAAAATTGATCGTTGGATTAAATACTGTACTTATGGATGTCATGCGCCAAAAATT